>JAUCBJ010007330.1:0-77710 GCA_032718475.1 Nemertoderma westbladi
AATTTGAGTTATATATTAAACAATGCAATCTATATGGTGAATCTGCTATCAGATTTACCATAGCATATGTTGTAGATTGATTTGGGGGTGTATTTGATTCTTATTGAATCAACTTTCACCCATAATAATTGTTTGCGATAAGTAATTTGAACTTAAATTGGCAATTGTAAAAAAAACTTGATATCCTATGGCAGTATGGCAAATATGAAAGCAGATTTGGAATCAGCATTGTTTAAAAATATATAATTCATATAAACATAGCTCCATTCAATGTTTTGGATTGATTTTGAGCATATTTGATTCTCATTTGAATCTACGCCACTCATCACAGTCATTTGCAATAAGTTTTTGAACTTAAAGTGGCAATTGTGAAAAAACTTGATGTGGTAGGGCAAATCTGAATTCAGATTTGGAATCAGCATTGCCTAATTATGTATATGTATAATACATATGTGCAAAGCTTCTTCCCATATATATTAGAACTCTTTTGGTCGCTGGATTCACATATCTCTGCATCTATCACTCCTTATCTTAAAATGCTTTGAAGTACAGTATAGTATTGTTGTATATCATGCACCATATCATTTTAAAATACAAATCAGATGCGATTTTTGGGTTCTGCTCTTAAAATCAGTCAAAATCAAATTAAACAAACAGTTCCTAGATATAATTAACCAAAAGTTAAGTTTTGTGGCCAATTATTGATATCGTACCAAATGGCGCTTAGACACAAATTAGTGATGCTTGTGCAAGCATTTCCCATGGGGTTGTGATGAATTTTTTTTTACTAAACATAGCTTTGAATGGTTAGACAATGCTAAAATCGAGATTAACTGAAATAAGATGCAGGGAGGTAGACCTACAAAATGTTAATGCCAATATTTCAATATGCCCTTGGCGTAATCAATTGAATGATCGATTGATGAGTTGCGCCAGGCTTAAGCTTTTGTGTGATATCTCAAGAACTATTAGCTTAGCACTTGTTTTGAAGGTATCTACACCCACTAAATCGATGATTGCGGTTCAAATAAGCCTAAAATTAACTCTGTACGACCAACAGAAGCCTTCATATCAGCAAACTCTATTAAATTCTTCGCGCGCGATCAATCGGTGAGCAGGCACTCAACTTCAGTGTGTTTGAGCTACCTCTAATATTTGATGTGCATGCTTAACATTTCGCATGTCGTATTTTTTGACGAAATGGAAACATTTGAGGGGGTCAGAGATGATAAATTCCAACCTTTCAAAATAAGGACCACCCTAGTATAGACGCGTTTTAGAATTCGTCTATAGATATACAGTAATTTGAAAAGTCGTGAAGCCTGGAAAATAGCATTTAGAAACCATGGTGACGGCTATATTACGTAGGAGTGTAAATTGAGTTTAGCAACTTCCACAGATTGGTGCCAACAGTGCAACTAGGGTGCTAAAGGTTAGTAGCACCAGAGGCGTACACGGACCCCACTCAGTAGTTTGCAGTGAAGTGTGATGTTCGATTATCAAACCTGTGGGTTTGGTATAGTCGAGCATTGAGACTATGGTCCTTTCTAACTACTGTAGTTTAGTACGAGTAATGGGAGTAGTTTGGGCATCAAAAAGTGAGTTGGTCACGGCCAGTTTATCTCCAAAGTTTTGCGCTATGCATGGGAATAGGTTAGAGGATAGTTAGGAAGAGACGGGATCTAGAGAGTCGAACCTGAACTGCTGGAAGGCAGCGGGGGGGGGGGGGTTCGGGAGGTCTGTCTTTCGGCACATCTAACTGATTTACCCATAGTGTAATTGGTTACGTAACGGCACTTATTGGAATATATATGTATATACGCGGCGCATAATGGAGAAGGAAATTAGAGCGCAACCGCGGAGAGGATTTACTGCCAGAGAGGAGGCGGAGTTACCATTCGCGCGACCGGGATGTAAAGATTCGAACGTTTACTACCATGGGAGGTCGGTGATGGAGCTAAATGGGAAATATAAACCCACGTATGATAAGGAATTACGGAGGGAAAGAATGAGAGCGTTGGGGGACCGTATGGAAGTTTTGCGGAAAGAGTATCGCACTCGGTATCCCTACGACTTCGCTTTAGACGTGTGCGACATCAGCGCAGACCCGGATGAGGAGATCGCGCGGCTGTACCATATGAATATGTATTTACGATACGAAGAACCTCTACCTGCAGTCCGCGATCAGTTCGACGGAATGCATCTGTACCGGAGGACTCGAGGCGAGGATCAGGAGACGCCGAAAATCTTCAGCGTGTACAAGTTGTTTTACAAGTGTGGTGAATGCATGAACAAACAAGACGTGGCGATTCCCGACCGACTAGACGAGCAACATCCAGAACCGATATTAACGCGATGTCAAGCTCACCAGTTCCTTAGATACAACGAGGGAGGTTACCCGATGAGCAACCCGATGATCAGTATCGACTTCAGCGGAAAGCGACCTCCAAGACCCATTACGCCGACCGTTACGACATTAGATCCGTATACGGAGATTAAACCCTGTTCGACACCCAGTTTGATAGAGACAGCAGCGGCCATTTCGCTGTACCGAGCCTATAAGGGATCTAGAGGCGCGGCGCGAAGCGGCACGGGACTCGGGTACCAAACCCGCGGGTTTGGAGCTCTCGAGTCCCTGGACTACGTTTACTTCGCCTCACCGAGCGAGAAGCCTCACTCCTGAGCATCAGGACGACATAGACGCGTTGCGGCAGGAGGAGCGAGCGGCAAAGGCGAAAGAGTTATTCGAGAAGCGGATAGCGGAGTATAATAAGACCGCGGATAGACATCAAGAGGAGACTAGGAGAGTGACCGGATTTGTTCCACAGGCCGTATCTCAACCCCGACCGGTGTATTATTCCGACGGCAACGAACCTGCGATATTGGTAGATCATCCGGAGTCGCGAGAAGCGATAAGATTCTTGCCGATGGTAAGAATGGCGGATCATTGGAACGTTGACTGTCTACGGGAAGTTTTATGCGCGAAGTTCTTGCGTGATGTCCCGATGCAGATCACGGATTATGACACATTGGACAAGATTGGAGCTCCGGGGAAGGAGAGCAAATTGTTTGGATGGTTGGATAAGTACATCAAAGTATGGGTCGCGGTGGCTACATTCCCAGACGACGAGGAGGTAGACCAGACGTGGCTGAGGAGGAAGGGTTCTTACACCCGATATGATGACCACAAGGCTATCGAGCGCATGTGGACCCCATCAGACGAGATTCAGCGTCAGTGGAGGAAAACGGAGGAATCACTGCAGGATTGGAGGGTGATGTTCTACGACAATGAAGGAGGGTCCCATCAAGAATGTTTGACTAGCAAGTGCATTCAAATTCGCGCAGCCGATGGTGTGACTCATGTGTTTATGCGCGTGAGGGCGGATCGAGAGAGACCGGAGCCCATCATAACGACACAATATCGGAAGGGGAAGGATCCTAGGGAACAGATTTTGGAGGTATGCAGGCGAGGAGGTATGCACGGAGCGGAGCGTATCGACGCCAGGATGCTACCCAAGAAGGTTAGAGAGGCTATTCTCAACCAAGATTACGTCAAGGTGGGATCAGGAGTCCAGAGCGATTTGGAGAGTGACTTCAACGCCATGACTGATTTGGAAGATAGATTGCCGAGACCGTTTGTCGACACCAAGCTATTGTTGCTATGGGCACAGGATATTGGAATTTATAGGGAGTATCCCAACTCTGCCAAGACTGGTATGGGCTTTATAGCACATTTGTTGTATAATTGGGACTTTAAGTTAAAGACGCAGAAGAAGTACGAGGAGGCGTATGGTGAATACAACACGCCACCGGGAGCGGAGTTCAAATCCCACTTCAAGCGGCAAGCGTTAGTGTATTGGAATATTTGCGCGCCACCCCGTGCGTCGCTACAATATTATTTGGTGCTTGAGTCG
Source organism: Nemertoderma westbladi (assembly GCA_032718475.1). Taxonomy (NCBI): domain Eukaryota; kingdom Metazoa; phylum Xenacoelomorpha; order Nemertodermatida; family Nemertodermatidae; genus Nemertoderma; species Nemertoderma westbladi. The sequence continues at coordinate 3,915 of JAUCBJ010007330.1, forward strand.
AACACGGTGACTTGTTTATTAGCGGATATCGTTGCGCGAGTTTTGAAGCGTCATCCATTGGTATTCGGAGGAGATCAATACGTTCGCTCGAAAGGGGGAATCCAATCCGACGTGATGAAGCGTTTCTTAACCCCGTTCTTCAACCAATCGTTAGAGAATACGTCGATGGTTAGGAGAGGATTAGCGATATTCGAAGGAGTATATCGACAGAACATCGGAGATTTGGGAGACCGACCGTCGATGGAGTATCCGACGCCAGAGGCCTTGGAGAAGTGGTTCGGGAATCAAACCCGCGGGTTTGGTACTCCCTTCCACTCGGAGGCTGATAGACCCGTTAAGGAGGGTTGGCCGGAGACGTTAGTAGAGGTGTTCGGAGTAGATCTTCCGGTGGAGAAGACATATCCGAAACGAACGCGGGAGGAAATATTGGAGATAGAGGACAAGGGCGAGGATGTTTACTTTGTTCCGGATCGACAACCGCTGACCGGAGAGGACGACATCGTATTAGACATTGGGAAAGAAGGAAGTGCGAAACCGATTGGAGACCTCATATACGAGAGGGCCTGGTTTCCACAAGCGCGTAGGTGTAAGTTGTGCGGCAGCACAAGGCACAATCAAAAATCGTGCGACGCGGTAGTAGAGGCGGCGCATAAGGTCTGCCGTTGGTGTAATGAGACCGACCATTCGTTTCACACGTGCACCGTCTTCATTTCTCAATGCGGATACTGTGGGGTAAAGGGACATCGCAGCGCGAGATGTCAGTTGCGAGATGATTCCTTCCAAAACCACAGCGCTAACCTACTTCGGGAGATGCTAGATAAGTGGGAGGGTGTGGCCGACTACCACATCCAAGCGCAGATGCGTTGGTTACCATTTAAGGCGGGATACGGATTTTGGGCTGTAGACCCATCTCACGTTGCGTATGAGCCGTATCTACAGTCTTTGCCACAATATCAGGAGCTCATCTTGACCGCTCAAGACCTTCCACAAAACACTGGAGTTATCGTAGTTCGAGAATACTTCAGACAGTTGAATATGGACAACAAGTACACTTGGAACTTCGTTGCTATTTGCGACCGGATCACGAAAGGTCTGTTTTCGGAAACTAGAAAGGTGGTACGCGCGCGAGGGGATTGGAGGATGGCGGCTATACAATACCGCAACGAGTTCTTGTTGACTCATGTACCAGTGGGGTCATTGACCGCTGAGAGGATACAGGAGCAGAGAATCGCAGCGACCACAGCGACGACCGCTGGAGCTCAAGGCTCGCGGAAAGAACCAGGAGGAGAGGTCCAAGACAAGCGTCAAGTCAAGGACGACCACTACCACTCTATTATAGAAGCACAAAGGTTGCAGCGCAAGGCGCAGGGAGCGTCGGAGAAGGCTAGAGTGCAACTGCAGAAGGAAGAATTGGCGGAAGCGACCACAGGAGCTCGATTGGGACGAGGCCGAGGTAGAAGTACCAGCCGGGAATCTGTCGGGGCTCAGGGAACATCGTCGCCGGTTCCGGGGAGTGACGCCTCACGGACGCCGTCAACAGAGTCTACTAGAGGACGATTAGTGTATCTGGGAAGAGGGCGAAAGAGAGGAGCGAGCCCAAAGAACCCAGGAGCGGGTCAGTAATGCACTTATAGCACGGGGCGACAGACTCTAGATGTATACATCATCGTCGCTCTGATGTATATTGTAGCATTTAGAAATATTCGACTAGACTCATATACACTAGTCATATCAATTTGAATTTATATTATGAGAGAGGCGAAGGAGGTGATTGGGGAGACAAACCTGCGGGTTTGGCTTACTCCTTTCACCTACCCTAGCAAAATTTTTTATATTTGATCTTGTATGTAGTAATCATTATGTAGTACGAACGAGAAACAATATTTTGTAAATTTAATTTGTATGTAATTATCGTTAAACAGTGAGAGATAATATTTGGTAAATTTAATTTGTATGCAATTCATTATGCAATATCTATGGCAATATTTGTAAATAGTAGAATTTATAGTATCAAGTATTTTAGATTATTTGAAGGAAATTTATTTTGTTTGTATACATCACCTTATACTCTTCTACAGTTGGAGGGAAACATTGTATGATTTCCCTTGGAGCGGTGTTACGGTATATGGCGCTGTATCCATATTATTAGTCCATTATGCAGTATACATTATTAGTCCGTTATGCAGTATACATTATTAGTCCGTTATGCTGTACGCAATATTAGTCCGTTATGCAGTATAATATTTTAGATAAGACATAATAGCGCAGTGACATTTAGATAAGGAAATTGAAACGCCCATATATTTTGAACTCATCCATTTTGTATAGTATGTAGCCCTACCTACGTAATTTTGTAATAGGATATAAGTAGATAGTTCCAGGGTAGCAAGTTCTTGTTGAACCCTGGATATGGGCTTGCTGTTATTAGCTTCGATAGGGCTAGCATCCAGGGACGCAATCCTAACCATTCCGCAGCCAGGGACATGATCCATTACCATATATGGTAATAATTTGCGATCTGGAAGCCCTGAGGTTCACAATCCGGCTTTCTTATTGGACTAACTGCTTCCAGGTTGGTCTAATGCTAGCGCGGATTGGAGAGCCAATGGGAGAGCGATTGCATCACCCTTATTGCATCACCCTTCTCGGATCACCTATAAATTGGCGGTTTGCCGGTAGAGCTGTACAATACCCCAATAACTTTACCCACTCACTCAGACATATTTAGTACCATTAAGTTAGAGTATAATTTGTGCGTATTTTCTGCATTTCTACCTTTTTTTTCGATTAATTTCTTGAAATGATTCGTTAGTGCTACTATTCTCACATGTGTTTCTCAATCAATCCTATCGATTACTGCTAATTACAACCGGAACTATGATTTCTACCTCTTTTGTTAATGGTTCTATGTAATTCGTTTCGACGCAATAATCCTACGGGATTTTCTGAGACTGGCAGACTTGTGATTTGCATGCGCCGCTACGGTAGCTATTCATCTTGATGGAGGGCTAAGGTACCGGTAGGCGGTGGGCGCATCGGGGGTTTTAGCGACTAAGGGAGAGCGGAGGATTCAAAGGCGGGCAACGCTGGCGGGGGGCCACCGTTGCGGTCGGGCGACTTGCGTTATAGAGGGCAACTTGCGTTGCGGCTGGGCAATTTGCGTTGTAGCGGGCGGGCCATTTGCTTGTACGGCAATTAGGGGGCTGATGATCCAGATTTTGTCTCTATTTTGTAGTATTAGGGGGGCAGGAATTGGATTAGTTAGGAAGCCTTAGACGTACTTGGGAGAGGCCTGCGTGCTTTACGATAGCGAATTGCATGGCACATTATATAATTGCAGATTGTATAATTGCAAGTTGTACTATTGTGATCTGTGATTGCTGACGCTGATTGGTGTGTTACTGAAGTGTGCCTATGATTATGAATGCTTAGGTAGGCGCCCCTTTTCTCTTTGATTGATTTCTATTTCTTAGTTTACGATAAATGATTACTGATTAGGTCAAAGTAATACAGTATTTTAGGCTGTTACTAGTGAAACCTGTTGTGTAATAAATTAGAATTACGCATTCTGGAACTCTTAGTAATTAGTACGCTGTTACATATTTGTGACTGTAATTAATTAGTGAAATTAAGAATTAGTACGCAGCATAGCGGAGAGTAGCTAGGTAATAATTTAGAGTACCGTAAACTATTCACGCTGAGCGGTTATTTGAATTAGCGGGCAATAAGCTAGATCGCAGTATTCAATACGCAACTCGCATTAGTAGATTGCTGGCCTAAAGCCAGCCGCAGGCGAATTTAGACCCGGATCAGTATTGCCCACGAAAGACATTGTACCGTACCATTATTTGATATTTTAAATATTCTCGCATTCACACATTCCGTTAGGGAACCCCCAGTATTCGCGATTAGAAAAGACGTAGGCAGTGGCGTACTTCAATAGTGGTAAAATTAGGTGTAAGAATATACTCTGAGTGCAAAGCCTCTCGCACTCGTCTTAAGTAAGCTTAGGGAGCCGACTCGGGTTTATTGTTTTGGTTATTCCCGCGTGGCTCATAGATTCGAACAGTTAGCTCTCTGTCGAGCGATCGGTAGAGAAAGGAACAAGCGATTTTGCAGGAGCCGTGTAAATTTAGTAAAATATATTAGCGGACGGCAGATTAGCGCCATCCAACGGTAAGTAGCGGTTTTGTATTTAGCAGCCCTACAATTTAGTAATAGCACGCTCCTGATTGCCTTTATTTAACAGTAGAGCATTCTTGGTGTCTTATTGGTTAGGCGGGAACTTATTAGGTTGGCAGAGAAGTATACCAGTATTTGTCTGTTCAACAGTTCTGCTGTTAGTATAGGTGACGCGGTTGTTTAACACACAGCTCAACCTTGTTGAATACTATACGTTTAATTCAGGCACACACACACAGCTCAACCTTGTTGAATACTATACGTTTAATTCAGGCACACACACACAGCTCAACCTTGTTGAATACTATACGTTTAATTCAGACATACACACACAGCTCAACCTTGTTGAATACTACTACTACTACTACTAGGTCGAGCGAACTCGAACAGGGGAAATGAGATCCTTCCAGGCTTCCCGATTCTCCATAGTTGTCGCAATTTCGGTTCTCCCAAGTTCAGTATCCCTTTCAAGTTGATCTATATATGTTATGGCAGGTCGTCCACGACTACGGTTTCCATGAGTTAGTTGCCAGAAAAGTAGATCTGGTATGACCTCGACTTTACTTCGCCAGCAGTGCCCACTGAATCTTAATCTGCGTTCTCGGAGGCTGGTTGATACAGGTGGTATTGTACCATAAAGCTCGGCGTTTGTCCTGTGTTGTCTCCAGCTGATGTTTAGGGCTGCCCTTAGTAGTCTTGTGTAGCAACCATCAATTCGTTGTTCAAGTGATTTAGTCAGTGTCCAGGTCTCACCCCCGTATAAAAATACACTTTCCACTGTGGCTCAAAAGAACTTAGTCTTCAGGTGCCTGGGGAGATCTGTATTCCAGATGGTATCCATTTTTGATGGAGCTACCCAAGCCTTTGCTTTCCTAACTTCTATGTCCTTTTTGCTACTCTCTATCCATGATCCAAGGTACTGGAAGTCATCGACCTTCCTTAGTTGATTATTATCATTGTTTCCATCAACATTAAAGGTTATGAATTCGGTCTTGGTAGCATTTATATGCAATCCAACCTCCTTAGCAACCCTCTCCACTTTATTTAGTAGAAGCTGTGCATCTGCTAGCGTATTAGAGAGCAGGGCGATGTCATCCGCAAAGTCGGTGTCTGTGACATAGTTGCCGGATATCTACTACTTCTGCGTTCTTGAAGTGTGAATCCCAGATCTTCACCCTTTGTGGCCGTCCTCATTGCGTAATCCAGAACAATTACAAATAGTAATGGTGCTAATGTGTCACCATGCAGTACACCAGCCAGGATTGAGAAAAACTCAGTTTCACCATCTGGTGAGAGTACCTGCGCTTCCGTGTCACAATATAACAATTCAATGCCAGCAACAATTACTTCTGGTATTCCATAAGCTCTTAGGATTATAAATAGTATCTGAACTATTGTTGATCTACTTGGTCGAAATCCGTTTTGGCTCTTACGCAGTAGTTTCTCTATGTGAGGCCTAATCCTATATAGAATCATTTTATTGTATATTTTGGCAGCTACCACAAGCAGACAGATCCCACGATAGTTTGCTGGTATGCCGAGGTCTCCTTTCTTGGGGAGAGGCTTTAGTTTACCTTTAGTCCAAATTGGCGGTGGCTTTTCCCCTTTTAACATCAGGTTGCAAACATTCAATAATGGTCTTTTTAGCACTCCGGTTTTCCATACCTCCGCTGGGATTTCATCTAATCCACTCGATTTATTATTGGACATGATTTTAATGCTTCTTTGGAGTTCGGCAGGTGTGAAGTCCCCTGTTTCTATAGGTAGTGTCTTGTCATATATATTCTCGTCATGACATATATCGTCATAGATCTTCTTTCTTACAAGTAACCTCAGAGTTTTGCCATGGCACATACTGTTTTCGTTTGGGTTTCTGGGGGATATGCTTCTTAGCTGATTCCTTGTGGGCTGTTATTATATTCTGGTATATTGAATCGGTGGACTGGTCTTCATCCATTAACTGAAGTGCTTCAAAGCGGTTTTAACTTCTACTGTGTAAACATCCTTTACAGCATTGTCAGTTCTGAGTTTCTCCCAGTCATAGCTGATTTGCTTGCTTGTCCTGGGTTTGCTGGCTCTCAAACTGAGTCTGATCTCTGCAGTCACTATTCTGTGGTCTGAACCAATTAGGTTGAACGACCTGTATGCCTCGCAGTTGATCATGATGTTTCTCCACTTTTTGTTTACAAGGATGTAATCCAGTTGTGCTTTGGTTCCATTAGGGTATTGAAAGGTCCATAGCTTCCCCTTACTCTTTTCGAATGTGTTGTTTGTTGGTATCAATTCACATTCTTCCATTAGGTCTAAAAGTAATTACCCATTTCTTTTAGAACTGGTGTTATCGGTGTAACCCTTGATGTCTTCTGGGCCAATTTGCGCATTCAGGTCACCAGCAATGACTTTAACATTGTGTTTCGGAATGTCCTTTATAAGTCCAGTCAGTTCTTCATAAAACTTGACTGCTTGTTCTGGCTCTAAGGCATTGGTTGGACTGTAGCAACATATAACTGTTGCCTTGGGATTCCCATCAAATGTTGCGATCATAACCCTGGAATTTATAGATTCGATGTTGTTTAGGGTCTTAAGTGCAAATGGGCTTAGCATAATTCCTACTCCACCAATTGATGCATTGGCCGAGTTTCTTACTGCTGAGCTTGTTACTAACGTCAATCCATTTCCAATGTCATTGTACTTCATGGCAGTGTCTTCATGACAAATCCGATGTTCTTGGATGCAGATGATGTCGATGTTATATTCCATTGCCAGAGCGACCATGTCACCCTCTTTGCTATGTGCTTTCAGCGTGCGTGCGATCATTGTAGCAATCATTAGTGTCTTTTTACATTTCAACAGGTTGGTTCTTCTTTCTTCTCTGTCTTCTGTTCCAGTAGCCAATTTATCGACCCCAGCCTGGTGTACCACTGAGGGACGCGTTCCTTGTTCACCCGGGCGACGGCCGAGCCGGTATTTCTCCGGGAGGGTTCTCATACTCATATCTTTCAGTTGCGGGAGTAAACCGCTTGTGGTCGCAACTCCTACAAGCGTCTTCGCAGTAGGTCGCCGTTGGTTGATTACCTTCCGCCGACCTTGTCAGCATGTCTAGCCGTTGGTTGATTACCTTCCGCCTATCCATGGCCTACAGCCCTGCTGCCGACTGTATGGGTCCTTTTGTTACACCTTGAACCAAGTGTGCCTCCTGGGTTAGGTTACCTAACACTGGTAGAGGAGCATCCAGTATAGACAGTGTATCATCTCTAATGCAGATGCGTATCAAGCCTTTGCCTTCAATGGTGCCCGAGGCGCTATAGCCCTCAAAAAGTTATTTAGTTGACGGGGCTAAACCAACCCACTCTTGATCAACTAAATAATGAATAGGCTATGCTTATCGGGCCTACCCTACTGGGCTGACAGCTACAGGTAGTACCACATTACTGCCATAGTGGTAGCAGGATCTGGGGACCTGACCTGACTTTTACCTTGTTGAATACTATACGTTTAATTCATACACATACACATGGCATACACATACAGCTCAACCTTTTTGAATACCATACGACGCTGGACACTATTATACTGTTTTCCTTTTTTTTTTAATCAATATGTTATGTTTCGATTCTTCGAAAGTTATAGGATAATCCCCATACCTAAACGCCCGCATAAGTAAAACGCTGTATAAAAATCGCGTAAGCTTATTATTTATTGTTGCCAATTGATTTTGATCAATAATGATAAATTAAATGAATAAAATAATAAATATTTTTCCAGAATATTTTTCACTGATATACTTCTGTAATCCTTAGGTAGTAGCAGACCCTGGTGACCATCCTGATTGGTTGAAGTATCTTCGTATTGGCGGCTGTAATGATGAGTCGAATTGTCGTCTTCTTCTTTGTGGTAGGTAGATAATCATTACAGGTAGGTACGATCCAGTAGTCCTTTATACAGGATGTTCAATCATTACAGGTACAGTAGGTACGATCCAGTAGTCCTTTATACAGGGTGTTCAATCATTACAGGTACAGTAGGTACGATCCAGTAGTCCTTTATACAGGATGTTCAATCATTACAGGTACAGTAGGTACGATCCAGTAGTCCTTTATACAGGATGTTCAATCATTACAGGTACAGTAGGTACGATCCAGTAGTCCTTTATACAGGATGTTCAATCATTACAGGTACAGTAGGTACGATCCAGTAGTCCTTTATACAGGATGTTCAATCATTACAGGTACAGTAGGTACGATCCAGTAGTCCTTTATACAGGATGTTCAATCATTACAGGTACAGTAGGTACGATCCAGTAGTCCTTTATACAGGATGTTCAATCATTACAGGTACAGTAGGTACGATCCAGTAGTCCTTTATACAGGATGTTCAATCATTACAGCTACAGTAGGTACGATCCAGTAGTCCTTTATACAGGATGTTCAATCATTACAGGTACAGTAGGTACGATCCAGTAGTCCTTTATACAGGATGTTCAATCATTACAGGTACAGTAGGTACGATCCAGTAGTCCTTTATACAGGATGTTCAATCATTACAGGTACAGTAGGTACGATCCAGTAGTACTTTATACAGGATGTTCAATCATTACAGGTACAGTAGGTACGATCCAGTAGTACTTTATACAGGATGTTCAATCATTACAGGTACAGTAGGTACGATCCAGTAGTCCTTTATACAGGATGTTCAATCATTACAGGTACAGTAGGTACGATCCAGTAGTCCTTTATACAGGATGTTCAATCATTACAGGTACAGTAGGTACGATCCAGTAGTACTTTATACAGGATGTTCAATCATTACAGGTACAGTAGGTACGATCCAGTAGTCCTTTATACAGGATGTTCAATCATTACAGGTACAGTAGGTACGATCCAGTAGTCCTTTATACAGGATGTTCAATCATTACAGGTACAGTAGGTACGATCCAGTAGTCCTTTATACAGGATGTTCAATCATTACAGGTACAGTAGGTACGATCCAGTAGTCCTTTATACAGGATGTTCAATCATTACAGGTACAGTAGGTACGATCCCGTAGTCCTTTATACAGGATGTTCAATCATTACAGGTACAGTAGGTACGATCCAGTAGTACTTTATACAGGATGTTCAATCATTACAGGTACAGTAGGTACGATCCAGTAGTCCTTTATACAGGATGTTCAATCATTACAGGTACAGTAGGTACGATCCAGTAGTCATTTATACAGGATGTTCAATCATTACAGGTACAGTAGGTACGATCCAGTAGTCCTTTATACAGGATGTTCAATCATTACAGGTACAGTAGGTACGATCCAGTAGTCCTTTATACAGGATGTTCAATCATTACAGGTACAGTAGGTACGATCCAGTAGTACTTTATACAGGATGTTCAATCATTACAGGTACAGTAGGTACGATCCAGTAGTCCTTTATACAGGATGTTCAATCATTACAGGTACAGTAGGTACGATCCAGTAGTCCTTTATACAGGATGTTCAATCATTACAGGTACAGTAGGTACGATCCAGTAGTCCTTTATACAGGATGTTCAATCATTACAGGTACAGTAGGTACGATCCAGTAGTCCTTTATACAGGATGTTCAATCATTACAGGTACAGTAGGTACGATCCAGTAGTCCTTTATACAGGATGTTCAATCATTACAGGTACAGTAGGTACGATCCAGTAGTCCTTTATACAGGATGTTCAATCATTACAGGTACAGTAGGTACGATCCAGTAGTCCTTTATACAGGATGTTCAATCATTACAGGTACAGTAGGTACGATCCAGTAGTACTTTATACAGGATGTTCAATCATTACAGGTACAGTAGGTACGATCCCGTAGTCCTTTATACTACTACTACTACTAGGATCGACATGCTGCATTGCAGCTGCATTTTTAAGAATGCTGTGCCGCCTTATCGACAAAATTGCACCGCCACAACTCCCTATCACCCATGACATTTGCTAGATCATCCGCATCTTCAAGGCCAGTGTCCTTTAAGATGCGTCTCAAGAAAGTCATGGGCTGTCCACCATGCTTATTCACTGCATGAGGCTGCCAAAGTACAAGATTATGCACTGGCTGGTCCTCACGGCGAAAGCAATGTCCTGCAAAGCGGAGGCGATTTTGTTCTAGTGTCAAGCTTGGGGGAACCAATGAGACACCTCCAATGTTATATAGTGTCTAGTTGGAGATGTGTGCATTGTACTTGACACAATGAACCCGGCGTAGCATTCTTGTGAATGTGCCATCCAGAGATTTGGTGTCCTCAGGACACCCATAGAGGAGTACTGGAACTACTGCTGCTCTAAATAATCGGACCTTAAGTTTCCGATTAATTCTCGGTGACTTCCAAATCCTGAAAAGCCTATTCAAGGCTACCCATGCCTTTCCCTTACGTATTCGAAGGTCCTCACCTGACTTCCGGATCCATGATCCCAGGTAACAGAAGTCATCCACATGCTCAAGCATACCATCTTTTGAGCTTATGCTCATCCGATCAGAGACTTGCTGAGGACTTTCAAAGTTAACTGTCAAAATTTTGGTCTTTCTGGAGTTAATAAAAAGACCAACACTAGAAGCAGCATGTTCTAATAAGCTGAGGAGCCGTTGGGCTCCCTCTAGTGATTCTGAGAGTACTCCTAAGTTCAGTTAGGTACTTGGCAGGATTTCCTCGACTTCTGGAGCCAGTAGGTGGTGTTATCATCACCCCATCATCATTATGATGATCTAAGGACATGCGTAGAACATAGTCAACAACAATTATGAACAAGAATGGTGCAAGTGTGTCTCCCTGGAGGACGCCCCATAACACTTCAAATGGTTCTGTGTCACCGTCAACAGTAGACACAAATGTTGTCGAACCATCGTATACTGATCTGATTGCTGCAATAATTTCATCAGGAATCCCCTATAATGAAAGTATGCGAACATACGTGAGCGAGAGACAGAATCAAAGGCCTTGAAGAAGTCAACAAAGATAACAGCCAGATTGTTGCCGTTATTCCAGACACCAGGGGGGAAAACGCCGATGCTGGTGGCAGAATTTTCAGACCACTTGATTCCGGCCAGTCACAGGATATGGGGAGTGGAGAAGGAGTCTTATCTGAGATGCAAGATTGCAGTAGAGAAAAAGTCGCATTGGTTGGATATAATCTTTAATGTAACTTTTCTACAGTTGAACCTTGATTGAGAATAATTTGGGCTTCCCCACACCAATATACCAAATATTCACAATAATACAAATACAAAACGAATATACAAATTCCTACAGTACATTATTTAATTACCCACTGTTCGCTTTAGATTTTAACCTAACTAATGATCCCCATTTTCCCTCGGTCCTAGTCCCAGTACCGTAGTGTCAGTGTCGGTCGACCCTGTTGCGTGTCCATCCCACCCTTCCCGAACACCGAAGGGATTGGTCATCAGGAAAGCGGTACGGCTTGGCTAAGGGTCGGTCAGGTCGGTCGACCCTGTTGCGTGTCCGTCCCACCCTTCCCGAACCCCGAAGGGATCGGTCATCAGGAAAGCGGTACGGCTTTACTAGGGGTCTGTCGGTTCATCGCAGGGTCCCCACCACCTAAGCTTTCCGAATCCTTTTCAGGCTCGTAGTCGCTTCGGTAGCCGAGAAGCTGCTCCGAATAGTTGGTAGGCCAGTAGAGTCCGGTCCTTTGTCTTTCGACCCTGTTGCGTGTCCGTCCCACCCTTCCCGAACCACAATCATCAGGAAAGTAGTACGGCTTGGCTAGGGGTCTGTCAGCCCGTTGTGAGTCCCAACTGTCGGAGCTTTCCGAATCCTTTTCAGGCTTGTAGTACGCCGGTCGTGGAACCCACTCCAGGAAGTCAGTCCTCGTCAAACCCTTCCTTCATCCAGTCGGTCGATCCGTCGCAAGTCCCTGGCGCAGTCAGCAAGCTTTCCGAATCCTTTTCAGGCTCGTAATCACTGCCGGTGACCAGGGACCGCTAAGGATCTGTCAGTTCCTGTCGCAAATCCCTGACGCAATCAGCAGGCTTTCCGAATCCTTTTCAGGCTCGTAATAACTGCTGGTGGCCAGGAACCGCTAAGGGCAGTCCTTGTCCCAAGGCCTAGTGGGTTACCAAAACTACCACTACAGGCAGTAGGAGGTTGGCTAGGCCTAATTAAGTAACAGACGAACCTGATACCTAAAGTACTGCTTGATTTTACCTCCCACCCTTGGCCCTTAAATATCTGATATGAGTCCCGTGCCCCGTAAGTCGCCCCGATATTCGCCCGTAAATCGCCCCCAGTCCATTGAATATGCCCAAATTCCATGTTCCCGCACCCAGTACTGATATTGGAATATTCATAATAAATAAATCCAAAAAATATTTAACTCGCGTTATGAAAAACTGAAATACCGCGAACAGTCCCCCCCAATGACCTTCGTGAGGTCTATCGGTAGATCGAGTTTGCGTAGGTCATTTCCCCATATAAAAAACCCAATTTTTTACTATTGCATAGTCCTGATTAATTTGTCCTAGAGTTAGTTTACGTAGATATAAAAATAAATGTTCGATATAAATGTCCATAGAATATCCTGGTCTTCTATTTCCTACTCTGATACGCTTTCCTTTTCTTAGCCCGTCTACTCTCATCGATCGCCAGTGCAGGTAGGGGAGCATCGTCATCCGTCGCGAGCATCGCTGCAGCTTGTCTCCTGGCAGCCCTTCCTTTGGATGGTAGCGGGATCATGTCCGTACGTCTCTCCAACTCGGTGTTGCGGGCCTCTTTAAACCACTCTCCATCACCAAATGCTTCTTTGTACGAGTATAGACGTCTGATTATTTCGAAGGGACCAAATAAACCAGCGCTCAGTAGTAAATCCACATAGTGGAAAGGCAAGGTCGTTGTCACATGGAGGCGTTCTGGGAATGAGAAGTATCCGCACGCCATCTCTTGTGCGACATTTCGAGCACTTACATGCACTTTGGTCTTTACGTGGTTATTGGCATATGTTTCAAACATAACCATATTCCCCATGGCCGTCGTGTCCTTAGTGGGACACTTAATGTTACATCGGGGGCTTGCGGAATGCCCACGGAAACCACATTTTGTACAGAGGTTGTAGAGGGTTGGACAAACCACTACGTTGTGGCCCGATATACCGCAATAGGGACAATAGAGTATCCCAAGGATCTGGAGACACGATTCGGTAACCCGATGTTTCTTTCCGTGTGGACATTGATCCGAACCGCAGTTTCCACAAACATCAAGTTGCATTTCCCGGCCGAAAAAGATCGGGATTGGTACGCCGGCGTAGTACTCCAGTCGTCTATCACTTTTGGGGATAATTGTAGTAACCGGGAGCCCACGGAACGCTGCGCTTTTGCGGAGTATGATCTCGCTACGGTATCCTTCTTTATAGACCGCCGGTCGCATCCCGGACGCCCGTTTCTGACGGTGGATCCACTCTGTTTGTTCAGCGTACCACCGAGTGAGTCTCATAGGATCTTGTGGGACAGGGGGTGCCGTCGCCACAGCTGGTCGGCGAAGGGGTGCCAGGGCGTTCACCGAAGGAATTCCGAGGAGGTCTCCAGGGGTTGGAGCTATACTAGGACCCTGGTACTTGGGATCTCCGAAGACCAGTCTTCTCCTCCCGGGAACGGATATGGAGACAACCTCTGGCATGTGTTGCCGAAGTCGCTAAGCGCGAAGGTGGTTACTAACTCTCTAGCGGGACTGCTACAGCCAAGCGAGGGTCAAAGGAGGGTGATTTGGTGATCGTCACGGACGACACAATTATCAACAATCAGTGGAGGTTAGCAAGAGTCGTGGACACTTACTCTGACGAGGACGGAAGAGTCCGATCGGTGGAAGTGCGGATAGGGGGTAAGATAGGAGCGAAAGATAGGAAGACCTACAGGAGGGCTGTAGGGAAGTGTTGCCTATGAGAGGGCGCACCTTATTGTTTAGTCGTCCAAACGTTGGACTGAGGGGGGTGGGATTGAGTGCGAGACGCCCTTCCCACACAAAATATAAAAAAATAAAATAATAAAAATAATAGAGAAAGAGAGTAAGAGAAAGGAAAGTAATAGTACATAGTAGGTACGTAGTAAGTAAGTAGGCAGATAGAAGTTAGTTAGAGAGTTAGTAAGAGTAGTAAGAGGGTACGTAGTACCGTTAGTTAGAGAGTTAGTTAGTAGTAAGAGGGTACGTAGGACCGTTAGTTAGAGAGTTAGTTAGTTAGTAAGAGGGTACGTAGTACAGTACCGTTAGTAAGAGTTAGTGCAGTTAGTTAGTAAGAGGGTACGTAGTACCGTTAGTAAGAGTTAGTGGAGTTAGTTAGTAAGAGGGTACGTAGTACCGTTAGTAAGAGTTAGTGGAGTTAGTTAGTAAGAGGGTACGTAGTACCATTAGTAAGAGTTAGTGGAGTTAGTTAGTAAGAGGGTACGTAGTACCATTAGTAAGAGTTAGTGGAGTTAGTTAGTAAGAGGGTACGTAGTACCGTTAGTAAGAGTTAGTGGAGTTAGTTAGTAAGAGGGTACGTAGTACCGTTAGTAAGAGTTAGTGGAGTTAGTTAGTAAGAGGGTACGTAGTACCGTTAGTAAGAGTTAGTGGAAGAGTTATTAAGAGGGTACGTGTAGTACCGTTAGTAAGAGTTAGTAAGAGGGTACGTAGTACCGTTAGTAAGAGTTAGTGGAGTTAGTTAGTAAGAGGGTACGTAGTACCGTTAGTAAGAGTTAGTGGAGTTAGTTAGTAAGAGGGTACGTAGTACCGTTAGTAAGAGTTAGTGGAGTTAGTTAGTAAGAGGGTACGTAGTACCGTTAGTAAGAGTTAGTGGAAGAGTTAGTAAGAGGGTACGTGTAGTACCGTTAGTAGAAGAGTTAGTAAGAGGGTATGTGTAGTACCGTTAGTAGAAGAGTTAGTAAGAGGGTACATAGTAAGAGTTGGTAGAAGTTAGTTAGAATGTTAGTAAGAGTTAGTGTGTTAGTAAAATTTAGTAGAGTTAGTAGTGAGTAGTGAGAGGGGGGCACGTGGGTACAGCAGGACAGATTGTGTAGGCTGCACAAGACATACTACTGTACTGCACAGCCCGTAGAATAGGTCAGAATATGGATTAAAAATAAAAATAATCCATTAATAGATACTGATAGCACAGTTGTAGGATTAAAATAAATATTAAAATCAAAATTAGACAAATTATGGTAACTGTAGGCAGGATATTCTAGAACATAATTAAAGTAACTGACAAAATTAGGGAATTTAGGAAATTTGGCACTTTTAGGGAGTAGAATAAGAAAATTCGGCAATAACCTAGCGTTCAGAGAGAGATAGGCCATTATCGGACTGTACAGACCATCCTAACTGCATCACTCACTTATATTGAGCCTTGGTAAGGCACCACCTTATAGGTGAGCGATCGGGAGAGTTCGAAATGGCGGAGAAACTTGTTAGAAAGAGAAAGGCAGAGTTGGGAGGAAAGGAGATACTGGTAGATTTCACCGAAAGGCATCCGGAAGAGAAGACGAGAGGATACTACAAGCGGTTAGAGAAGGGTCACAAGGCGCGAGCGCTGCAGGACCATTTCAGGGAGGTACACAAGCAGCGGCTGGTCGGGACCTACGGGACACCGTCGCTAGACAACGCGATCTTCGAGCATTTCCACTACGTGGTAAAGGGAGACGAGGCGAAGTTCGGGACACCGAAGTATCCAAGGGAACCACCGAAAAAGGACTGGAAGAGGTTCGTAGAGTCTGTCAGCAGGGGAGGATACATGGTCCTAGACGACGAAGGGACCGTGGAAGACGAGGAAGGTTCGAGAAGAGGGTCGGCAGGGTCGGCCAGAACCATACTCCTGCATTTGGCCGCGCCAAATGGGGATATATTCCTGTTCAATCTGGGAACGTATGGGAAGAAGAACGGGCCGAAGGTAAACCGGTTGCCAAGGGCGGTGCAGAACGTAGTAAGAGAGAAGTCGACGATAAAGGTGGGATCGGCGATCTGCGACGATGCGGAGAGGATCATCAGTCCGGAGACCCCCAACCTCCTGGACACGCAAACGGTCTACATGGCTATGACGGAGCCAGCCGGGTTGGGACTAGTAGAGAACACGGGTCATTGTGGAGCGGTGGTGATGGGCCAGCTAATGGGGCTCGTATGCCACAAGCCATTGGACTGGGGTAAATTCAGGGAGGAGTATGGAGCGGAGTTGGCGAACTCGCTGAAGTGGGGAGCGAAGCCGGGGAAACAGGAGGTGTATAAATTCCGGAGAGGAGCGATAAAGATATATCAGAAGCGATATATCCTGCAGGAGGACTGGATAATGATAGGTTTGCTAAACCTATTCATGACCGTGGTTATCGAAAGAGAACCAATGGCATTTCTGCTATCAGGATCACCCCTGAACTACAGAAGAGCCTTCAAAGTGTCTTTCGAGGGTCTGGTAGACCACCCGGGGCTGAAGGGCGAGTCGGTATACTATAACTGCCGATATCTAGTAGACAGGGAGGTGGATACACCATATCAGAGGTGGGAGCAGCTAGAGGCAGATAGACAAGAGGCGAAGCGATTGGAAGAAATCGCTAGACGAGAACGGAGGGAGGCAGACGAAAGAGAGGCGGAAGCTAGAGGAGAGGGCTACGGGTTCGAGGCCCAGGCGGCCTTGGACGATCTACACTGAACATCAGGGAGTTCGGGCTAGTCTTTAGGGCGAGAATTGGGGTGGGCGGAAGGATCACCGAAACAGTCGACATCGGGATTGCAGACGATGCCCATACCAGCGGGCGCCGAGGGTGATTTTGCGAAGAGAAGGCCAGGGGAACTGGAAGGATGGAGAGTCACGGGCAAGAGCCAAGGTGGGAAGGGACACTGTGGATCCACCGGGATACCGGGTTTGGAGCCACTCCCAGAGGAGGACAAGGACGACGACGAGTTCGGTAGAGATGCTGCCCATCGAGAGAATCGGCCACTCAGACACGGACTGTGTTGGCGGGAGAGTGGTGATGGCCAGCGGGGCCAGGGCCTTCTGGGATAGACCCGGCAAGCAGGCCTGGGTGCATGAGGAGCCGGCGATGGATTTCGCGGGGAGCACCATCAGGTTGGGCGAGCAACCGGGGACGGCACCACGGGTAGTATTCGGAGAGACGATGCCCAGGCGAGACGAGGAGATAGACATGTCCATGCTAACGTCCAGAAGTTCGCTTACCAGCGACTCCATAGACCGAGGAGATCGCTTGGGACGAAAGATGACGTGGGGCGGGAGGCATTGGTACTCAGCTGCAATTACTGCGGGAGGCTTACTCACCAGGAAATGAGCTGCTTGTACCGGTTCCAGAAGGGGATGAGTTGCCTCTACTGCCGCGAGTCGAGTCATAGGATGGGGGCGTGTCCACGGCTGCACAACCGGTGCTCTAAGCGCAACTTCCGGGGGCACTACGGACGCCAGTGCGACTGGATGGACGACGAGGAGGAGTTTAGGATCTTCGAGGAGTGGGCCAATGTCGGCATCATGACGCGGCAGCAGATGAAGGCCCAGGAATTCCGGTGGGGCTTCTTTAATATTAACCAGGAGGCCCACCTGGAAATCATCAAACGGAGCCTTCCGTTTACTTATCAGGAAGTGTCAACGGCGGCATCGTATGCCGGAGTGATAAATGCACAGAGGTATTTAGACAGGTGGACGCCAGAGAACCTGGGAGAGTTCAGAGATTTCTTGGCGGAGCATGTGCCGCGGGCCATGAAGGTGATCCTATGGGACGCCACTAGGGGGAAGCAGCAGGGCCATTCGGAGGGGCCACCCGCGAAATGATACCGGGAGCTAATAACACCAGCGGCGCTGGTGTTATGTTTATTTTGTGTTTATTGTGTTGTGTTATGGTGTTGTGTTTATTAATTTAGTACTTCTCAGTCTGGGCTGTCCTGCTGCTAAAGCTAAATTTTCGACTCCTGGAGCATACAGCCATTCCCGGTGGATGGCTAAGGGGATATACTGTCTGAAGATTTTGCTTTTTCGAGATTAGTTTGATTTGAGCCACCACGAATTGAATTCATTGAAACGCATTGTACTATTTATAGCAACAATTTATATTGTACCTTGGAATTTAGCCCCAGATAGCTGCAATGCTCCCATTAATGACTTACTGCTACTCAAGAAACTTGAAAGGTACCACGTTGTAGATAAAGAAGTTGCCAGTATAGCTTTGAAAAAACTGAAAGGGCAGCTGTGGTACTTAAGTGAAGACCTTGTTGGGATGGCACTTTTCTCTCCTTTGGTGGAAGTATCAGAGAAGAAAGCGATTGTGTCTGCTCTGAGTAAACCTGAAAATACAAACGACAGCAGAAGATTGCCGCTTAAGACAACAGACTGTTTCCAGAACAAGACCTTAGCAGACTTTGTCACAAAAAGGTCACTGAACCTGTTCAAAGCTCTGAAACTGGAACCCCATTTCCTTCAAAGCAAACCGGAATCATGGCCTGAGAACACTAATTATATCACAGCCATGAGAAAGGTGAATTCATTGTCTGTAGTCAACGACTGCGCTGAACGAGCTGTAAAGTTGGCTACAGACTTCAACAACCATTTAACAAGGGATGATGTCCAGCGTCAACTTATGTACCAGATTGTTGAATATCATCGTCAAACTTTTCCAAAGCCTCTCAAAATGAAACTTGTCTAATTCATGGTTAATAATTTAATATAAATAGCAATTATTATTCATTGTTAATAATTAATATAACTTAAATAGCAATATTTTCGGTTTTATTTTCGTTTCTATTGTCATTATGAACCATGTCACTATAGTCACAATGAAGACAACAGTCAAAATTGATAATGTTGTATCCTTTGATGAGTCCCTTATTGGTAATATCGAAATTTAAGCTTGAGGCTGTGAGGTTTCCAAAATATTGGTACTAAGACTTAGACAATCACATCTACCCCCCACTAAATCGGCTATTGTCAGATTGTGGTTCAAATGAGACCAAAATGGACTTCATATGATGACTGGAAGTGTCCTAACCGACAGATGGCCTTTTTCATTCAAAAATATACCATTCGATTAACATTGACAATTTCAAGCGCCTTGGGGGATGGCTTAACCTGAGCCAAATGATGAAAAATTTTGTCTGTGTCGTTTTTTCACCCAAATGCACAAATCCAGAGGGTATGCACAGTCAAAATCCAAAATTTTTTTTTTTGACACACCCTAACCAGCGCCCAAGGAATTGACGACGGGAATCAGTAGGGAAGTAACCGCAAGGATCAGGAACCTTAAGGGGGACAAGAACAAGGGAGCGGCGACAACCAGAAAGCGACCAAGACAGGATGACGACAAAGGGAAGGAACTGAGATGGTTCCCAAAGACAGGAGGAGTGAACTAGAACTTGGAGGGGGAGATGTGGGGATGCCTGGAAGGCACCACATGTGAAGTAATACGAACTCCTAAGTGCAAATTTAATTAAAAGTGCAATTAGTATGTACGTATGTAATAATCATTAGAATATAATCATATAACCAATATAATCAAAGTAAGTACTATAGTCATGTAACCCTTTTTCCAACTAGCTGCTGGGACTGGGGGCCAATTGACTATGGCAGGAGTACGGGAGACTAGACGTAGCACTACACACTTTACACTTCTTAAGTGCGACGGCACTGAAGGGGAGGGTGAGGCTCGTCAGGAGTGAATGGGCTAAAGTAGATAAGAATCGAGTATAGAACGCAGGAGAGATAGCGAGAGGTGGTGTTGAGGCGCGTGGAGAGAATGCGAGTGCAATCCAAATGTGGGGGGGGGGAGGAGTAAGAGGCAGAGTGAGGGACAAGGAGGTCCGAAAGTTAGAGTGGAAGTAGAGTGAAGTAGAGGAGAATCAGGGTGAGAGTGGAGAGAAGTTAGAGTCAGTTAGAGTGGAGTGGTATAAAATTGTGTGAGAGAAATCCGCAATTGTCTCGAACCGAGACGCCAGATGTCTTGGTGCAACATAGGTTGAAGTTGCACCAAGAGAGGGTAGTAATATCATACCCAGAGGGAGCGGCCTGGAAAGCCGACTCCAAGAAAGAGGACTCCACCCCACACCCGATAATAGATCGGGTTCCAGCGGAATTGAAGCGCACTCGTAGTTGATGCTATCTTCTCACCGGGAAGATAGCATGGGGGGGAGTGTGAGCGGATTCAATTCCGCCTCACCAACCCCATAAAGTTGGGAAGTGGCGTTTTCAGCAATATTGGGGATACGAGGTTAATCACAATTTACCTCGTATCACAACCAATAACGGGGACAACATACAACCCCAAAGAGCCACACAAAAGAGGTTAGAGGTCAAGCTACCTCGAGAGAGAAAGTAACAGCAGCGGGGGGGGAAGCACTCCCACAGAGGTGGGAGCCGAGAATTAGGTTGTTAGCCAATGAGGGGCGAGGGAGAGCATCCGCTAGGTAGTAAGGCCACAGTAGAGTAGGGGTGAATATATATTACCAGTTAATCATATCACCGTTCAGTTATCTCAGTCACACAGTGGGGACCAGTGACATTTTGTACCGTCACCTAACTTCACCACTACTACCGGTATAACATATTATCAATTGCAATCTATTTTGCTACTTTCAACTGTGCTATTATATTCAGTTTACTCATTAGTCTATATCAACATCAAAAGCGATAACAACAACAAACTATTATCTTTTTCCCAAACAACACGGTGACGCGTAACGAAATAAACCGGTCGGGATCCCCTGATCCCGTCACAATGTTTCGTAAAAGATCCCCGATGACCTTGAATGAACTATCTGCATTCTCTTGCTTAATAAAACGAAAGGTGTGTCCAATTTATTACGTTTATTTTTTAAAATTTTTATGATTTTTTTTATGAATTTTCTTCCCTCCAGATCCTGGGACTTTTATTTTGGAAGTAACTCAACATATTAGACCAATGTCAGTTCTGGTGGCAGTCCTCATGAAGACAGGGATGGCCGACACTACTCGGGATTATGTTTCCGGTTCAGATAGCTTTGCAGTGATTCCAAGGCCTGATACTAGTGAACCGGTCTCAGTGCCCTCACCTCTACGGGAAAGTGCCGATCATCCCTCACCGAATTCTAGAGAATCACCAGGTTAATTATTTATATTAATTATTTATTTTAGTTAAATTTATGAGTAATAATTGGGTTGGTGCCCAAAATTATTTGAACAATTCAAGGGATAAAAGATCTTTAAAAACAACATGACTTCGGGAGAAACTTTAAGGCACATATTATGAGACAATATACTCACACTAAGATAATTCAATTTTTATAAAGCGGCCACTTCTATACAAAATCATAATATCATCGTGATTAATCAAATCACTAAAACAATTACGTTTTCTGTTGTACAATAAAAAAAATAGTCCTTACATTCTTATGTGAAAAGCATCACTTTACAGTTGTGTGGTGATAAACAGTGATGTCAAAAACGCTGAGCTACATTATTTAAGTAATTTAGTATCGTACGCACAGGCAGTCGGACGTTTTGGTAAATTTTAGCGATTTAAGTTTCCGATTAGGCCTCGGCCGGTTAGGCGAGGTTTCCGTAGAGCGATTGGAGATTTTAGTTTCAGTTTCATTGTAAAGTTAGTCGTCTGGGGCTGTAAAGTCTACATTGCATGTAGAACTGGACCTGTAAAGTCTACATTGCATGTAGAACTGGAGCTGTAAAGTCTACATTGCATGTAGAACTGGAGTTGTAAAGTCTACATTGCATGTAGAACTGGAGTTGTAAAGTCTACATTGCATGTAGAACTGAGGCTGTAAAGTCTACATTGCATGTAGAACTGGGGCTGTAAAGTCTACATTGCATGTAGAACTGGAGCTGTAAAGTCTACATTGCATGTAGAACTGGAGTTGTAAAGTCTACATTGCATGTAGAACTGGAGTTGTAAAGTCTACATTGCATGTAGAACTGGGGCTGTAAAGTCTACATTGCATGTAGAACTATGATGTGAGATATGATATGTTGTTATATGAGTAGATAGTGGCGCACATTGACCGCTATAGAAATAAAGTCTCGTTTATTGTTTTGGTTAGTAACCACCGCCACTGTAACCTGCTCATTTCCCTTAATGTCTTAAATTAAATTAAATTAATTTTCAAATCCACTAAATACACATTATGTGTTTGCGGTAATTTTGCGCCATTGACTCCATATGACATATGAGTTATCATGTGTTACATAACATAACTCGCAATTAATAATGTTATTAAAAAAATGTATCAATCTATCCTGTCGTTTGCTGATACTGTGTTCGTGGCATCGTTGGTTGAGGTCTGTACCTTGATATAATTGTGTCTTAGACATGGACAGCAAACTATAAACATTTAACATCGATTAAATAGTCTCTACACTTCTAAGTTTATGATGTTTGTTGGGGTGGGATTTCGGATAACAAACGAG
The DNA here is from genome assembly GCA_032718475.1 of Nemertoderma westbladi. Taxonomy (NCBI): domain Eukaryota; kingdom Metazoa; phylum Xenacoelomorpha; order Nemertodermatida; family Nemertodermatidae; genus Nemertoderma; species Nemertoderma westbladi. The sequence goes on from JAUCBJ010007330.1 coordinate 26,483, forward strand.
GCCTTGTACAACATCGATAGGGACCGAGAGAATTCCAAAACCCAGCACCACCCTGTAGGCACTACGGGTAAGATTAACCGGCTCCTACCAATGTAGAACTGCTCAACCTGATCTCGTTCTATGACAACCGGTCCCTAGCAATGACCCCTACCTAGTGGTGGATACATTGTTTGTTGAATGTTATTAATTTTATTGCTACCATAGCAACTAACATCTCAATTATTATATAACTAAGTAGGTAGAAGTTAATTAGTTTTATGATGGATTTGTAATTAATATTACAATTAGGTAGTTTACATTAACCGGCCTTTCTTCTTATATAAACCAGATGTGTTGAATTATAAAGTACTGAATATTATTAGCTTGCGATATACTGTGTTATAATATAGCAGCCTACTACTGCTGTTAGTTGTAATAATGTTTCGTACATCCACATTGTTGGTGATGTTGTCGGTACCCTTTAATCATGTTGCTAGTTAACCGGTCCCCAGTGATCTGTTTGGTGTTGGTCTCGGTATTGGGTTACACAAGGTTCGACTACCCCAACCCGTATAAGGACCCCATAATCTGTGGTCTAAACCCAAGCCGCTGCGCTAACGTCACTGGTTACGTGTGCGACCCTGATAGGTAAGTCAACATTAATAATAATTACAGATAGACACTATATACTTACTTATCTTATTTTTATTCAAAATATTTGCAATATTTACCAAAATATATAAACTAGGAAGCTAAATTTTATCATCACATTGTTCTAGAACAACTAATTTAACTATATAGAATGAAATTAATATTTTCTAGAACTTTCCTAGAATTCTTTTAATTAAAATGGTCACTGAAATTTTTCTGAAGGTTCATACATGTTTACTTCGATTTTTTGTTTCCGCTTGAGTTATGACATATAGTAATTTTTTAGATTTACTCGTTTTATTGATGTTTTATTATGGACTATGATCGGTAAATGTAATATACTAATGTAGCAATATCTAATTATCTGACGGTAAATTTTTTACTAGCTTGTTTAAAAAAATAACCACCAACCCAATATTTTATAGGCCTCCTAGGTACCGGTATGTTTTGCTAATACTTTTGACAGTTTGAAATGGTAATTGATGACAGCTAATAACTTAAAAAATATGAAAATTCTAGAACAAATAAATTTTTTGTTTATGAAGATTTTTTGTAAAAAACTGGATTGAATTTAAATCGTATATATTTTAATTTTAATCGTATATATTTTATTTATTTATTTATATATTTTAATTTTAATCGTATATTTTTTATTTATATATTTTAATTTTAGTCGTATATTTTTTATTTATATATTTTAATTTTAATCGTATATTTTTTATTTATATATTTTAATTTTAATCGTATATTTTTTATTTATATATTTTAATTTTAATCGTATATTTTTTATTTATATATTTTAATTTTAATCGTATATTTTAATTTATATATTTTAATTTTAATCGTATATTTTTTATTTATATATTTTAATTTTAATCGTATATTTTTTATTTATATATTTTTATTTTAATCGTATATTTTTTATTTATATATTTTAATTTTAATCGTATATTTTTTATTTATATATTTTAATATTAATCGTATATTTTTTTTTATATATTTTAATTTTAATCGTATATTTTTTATTTATATATTTTAATTTTAAAATCGTATATTTTTTATTTATATATTTTAATTTAAATCGTATATTTTTTTATTTATATATTTTAATTTTAATCGATATTTTTTATTTATATATTTTAATTTTAATCCTATATTTTTTATTTATTTATTTATATATTTTAATTTTAATCGTATATTTTTTATTTATATATTTTAATTTTAATCGTATATTTTTTATTTATATATTTTTATTTTAATCGTATATTTTTTATTTATATATTTTAATTTTAATCGTATATTTTTTATTTATATATTTTAATTTTAATCGTATATTTTTTATTTATATATTTTAATTTTAATCGTATATTTTTTATTTATATATTTTAATTTTAATCGAAAATTTTTTATTTATATATTTTAGTTTTAATCGTATATTTTTTATTTATATATTTTAATTTTAGTCGTATATTTTTTATTTATATATTTTAATTTTAATCGTATATTTTTTATTTATATATTTTAATTTTAATCGTATATTTTTATTTATATATTTTAATTTTAAAATCGTATATTTTTTATTTATATATTTTAATTTAAATCGTATATTTTTTTATTTATATATTTTAATTTTAATCGATATTTTTTATTTATATATTTTAATTTTAATCCTATATTTTTTATTTACATATTTTAATTTTAATCGTATATTTTTTATTTATATATTTTAATTTTAATCGTATATTTTTTATTTATATATTTTAATTTTAATCGTATATTTTTTATTTATATATTTTAATCGTAAATTTTTTATTTATATATTTTAATTTTAATCGTATATTTTTTATTTATATATTTTTATTTTAATCGTATATTTTTTATTTATATATTTTAATTTTAATCGTATATTTTTTATTTATATATTTTAATTTTAATCGTATATTTTTTATTTATATATTTTAATTTTAATCGTATATTTTTTATTTATATATTTTAATTTTAAACGTATATTTTTTATTTATATATTTTTATTTTAATCGTATATTTTTTATTTATATATTTTAATTTTAATCGTATATTTTTTATTTATATATTTTAATTTTAATCGTATATTTTTATTTATATATTTTAATTTTAATCGTATATTTTTTATTTATATATTTTAATTTTAAAATCGTATATTTTTTATTTATATATTTTAATTTAAATCGTATATTTTTTATTTATATATTTTAATTTTAATCGTATATTTATATCGTAAGAGTTCCGAATGCAGTCGTATTTGATATTTTGATATTAATTAATGAAATTATGTACTTTTTGCATGATAATATTACCAATGACTTATTGTAACATTAAAAAAAAATATATTTTGTTCTAGAACATTAGCTAATCGACTAGCTTGTAATTTTTCAAAACATGATTTGTTATATATTAACATTGTTTTTTGAAATTTCTAAAATAATACTACAATTTTTTTGTGTTCTAGAACATTAGTAGATATGTTTTTATTGTAGCTAGTGTTTTTTTACTAGCTAGTATTTTTTGTAATTATAAAAAATGTGAAAACATTTATATTTCATGTTTAAACTGGTTGCAGAATATATTAATAACAAAAAATATTGAGGATATTATAGCAGGGTTTTTGCAGGGTAACAATGATTTATGTTAAAATTAACAATTAAGTTAAAGTTTACAATCAAATGGTCTGACAATTTTTATGCATATCGTTTTTGTTTACGATAGTCGTATCTGCTGACATACGACGATCGGAGGATTACGACGGTCGTAAGTGTTTTATGCATACGGGCCAATATTAGATTTATATTTTTAGGGCCAATATTAGATTTTTTGTTCATAGTCGAGTCAAACTAGCAAAAAACCCATAAGTATTACGCAATCAATCCGAACCACACAATTTAGATTCTATATTACCTTATTAATGACCAAAAAAAGTCTATAAAATTTTATTTTGCGGATCATATGTTTATTCATGGAAATTCTGCGTAAATTTGCATAACACAAGCCAAACAAAAGGAACAGTAGGGAAAAGTAAGTAGCAAATTGGTGATGTTCCAGAATAATTTAATTAATTTCACAATAAGCTGTGATTCAATGTGAAATTAGTAATATTTACACTGGCGTGTTACACATTAATTGCTATATCTCGGAAACTAGAAGTCGCATCAAATTTTTAAATATATCAAAAACTTCACGATATATTAAGGTAACTGTTGTAAAAAAATTATACAATTCCACTGCAAGGAAATTTCATAATTTCCATTAATGTTAGTGAAGATTTTTCACATAATTAAATTATGATTGCTCTATTGATTTTAGGTGTAATTTATTTATTTGTTTTAGTTTGAAAACCACAATAGCTTATCATATAACAAATAAATTTTTTTGGGATAAGGGTTTTTGAGGTCGATAAATCCGATGGGTGAGGTTACATCCACCCGTTTAGTAGAGAAGTTGTGTAAATAAGGTTCTTATATTGTACCAGAAAAATTAATTGGTATTAAAAATGGTTAAATTATTACACAAATTTCCGTTACTCTGGAAACTAAATTGGTAACTATATAGAAGTGCATACATCTGTCAATCGATAGTCATTAGAGTAAAGTTTGTCTGTACCAAATTTGGAGAAAATCCCACTAATAGACCCCTTGTTGCTATGTAAAATCCATGTTGCTAAGGAAAGAATCAGGAAATTGAAGGTGATCCGCATAATATATTTTTATAGACTTTTTTGGGGGCACTAACAAGGTAATGTAGAATAAAAAAAATTGGTTTGGATGAATTGCGAATTTGTTATGGGTTGACCCATGGAATACTAAATATAGACGGAACCGCATTAGTGTTATTACTTACTCATTCATTACTTTTATTAGTTTTATATATTACTCTCTATATTTAGTATTCCATGGTTGACCCCCTTTTTCGGCTAGATTGACTCGCCTATCATGTAATCCACCATTCTGATTCTACGAAACAGGTTGTGAAGAAATAGCTTTAGTGAAAAATAATTTTTTAATAATTTCATTTCAATATAATCCACAATGAATGTTACACTTTAATAATTCTACTGATTTGGATTATTGGGCAGTAAGCATTATAAAATGCTTAAATTCGAACCATTGCCACCCCCCCCCCCCCCCCCACATCCCCTTTAAAAATTAATTAAGCTAAATCGTACTAATCGAGCCATTCGATTTTTTTGCAATCTTGCTTTAATTTTCTATGCATTGTTGGTTGTTTCCCCCATAAGAGTGAACTCTGATCAGTGAAACACTCTTATAAGACTGTCGGACCGGACCGTAACACAGTCTATGTCAGTCAACTTAGAAACAATTCCGATACCACGAATAAGTGTATTGGTACCGGTAGAAATGACGCTGATGAATTTGGATCAGATTTAAAGATTAAATTTTGGTGAATGAACAATAAACAAACAAAAATTAAATATGGTTAATGTTACATTCTGATTTGTAGGTGTTCTTATTTCAATGTGTGTAGCAAAATTTATAAGTTTAAATTTGTCATTTTCAATTTTTAGTTTTAGAAATATTTCTAAACAAGTTAAGAAATTTAGAAATCACTATTTTTATTTATAAATTTCACTAACATAATTACTGTAGAAAAAAAAACATTGCCTCAGTAAACCCTTCCACTCTGCTTCGTAAAGGAATGCCTGTTCACCCCCATTGGTGATCTTCCACAGTAAACCCTTCCACTCTGCTTCCTAAAGGAATGCCTGTTCACCACCATGGGTGATCTTCCACAGTAAACCCTTCCACTCTGTTTCCTAAAGGAATGCCTGTTCACCACCACGGGTGATCTCCCACAGTAAACCCTTCCACTCTGTTTCCTAAAGGAATGCCTGTTCACCACCATGGTTGATCTTCCACAGTAAACCCTTCCACTCTGTTTCCTAAAGGAATGCCTGTTCACCACCACGGGTGATCTCCCACAGTAAACCCTTCCAGTCTGTTTCCTAAAGGAATGCCTGTTCACCACCACGGGTGATCTCCCACAGTAAACCCTTCCACTCTGTTTCCTAAAGGAATGCCTGTTCACCACCATGGTTGATCTTCCACAGTAAACCCTTCCACTCTGTGTCCTAAAGGAATGCCTGTTCACTACCATGGGTGATCTCCCACAGTAAACCCTTCCAGTCTGTTTCCTAAAGGAATGCCTGTTCACCAAAATGGGTGATCTTCCATAGTAAACCCCTCCACTCTGTTTCCTAAAGGAATGCCTGTTCACCACCATGGGTGATCTTCCACAGTAAACCCTTCCACTCTGTTTCCTAAAGGAATGCCTGATCACCACCATGGGTGATCTTCCACAGTAAACCCTTCCACTCTGTTTCTTAAAGGAATGACTGGTCGGTTCACCACCTTGGGTGATCTTCCACAGTAAACCATTCCACTCTGTTCCCTAAAGGAATGCCTGTTCACCACCATGGGTGATCTTCCACAGTAAACCCTTCCACTCTGTTTCCTAAAGGAATGCCTGTTCACCACCATGGGTGATCTTCCACAGTAAACCCTTCCACTCTGTTTCTTAAAGGAATGACTGGTCGGTTCACCACCTTGGGTGATCTTCCACAGTAAACCCTTCCACTCTGTTTCCTTAAGGAATGCCTGTTCACCACCATGGGTGATCTTCCACAGTAAACCATTCCAATATGTTTCCTAAAGGAATGCCTGTTCACCACCACGGGTGATCTCCCACAGTAAACCCTTCCACTCTGTTTCCTAAAGGAATGCCTGATCACCACCATGGGTGATCTTCCACAGTAAACCCTTCCACTCTGTTTCTTAAAGGAATGACTGGTCGGTTCACCACCTTGGGTGATCTTCCACAGTAAACCCTTCCACTCTGTTTCCTTAAGGAATGCCTGTTCACCACCATGGGTGATCTTCCACAGTAAACCATTCCAATCTGTCTCCTAAAGGAATGCCTGTTCACCAACATGGGTGATCTTCCACAGTACATCCTTCCACTCTGTTTCCTAAAGGAATGACTGGTCGGTTCACCACCTTGGGTGATCTTCCACAGTAAACCCTTCCACTCTGTTTCCTAAAGGAATGACTGGTCGGTTCACCACCTTGGGTGATCTTCCACAGTAAACCCTTCCACTCTGTTTCCTAAAGGAATTCCTGTTCACTCCCATGTGTTATCTTCCACAGTAAACCCTTCCACTCTGTTTCGTAAAGGAATTCCTGTTCACCACCTTGGGTGATCTTCCACAGTAAACCCTTCCACTGTTTCCTAAACAACATGGGTGATCTTCAAGACAACAGTAAATCCTCCTAACCACAGCCAGGGCGCATCTCTGCCTTGCATCCTTAAGTGGTAGCTAAATAAGTACTGGAGTTTCCTCTGGGGAGTAAAGTTCTGGGGGGACCGCACTGGAAATAAGTCGTCAGACTTTGTGCGTAATCCCTGGCCTAGCGGCCGAAGAAAATTTACGTTTACTTTTTTAACCCTTCCACTCTGTTTCCCAAGTTGCCTTGGTTCCAATTTATCGACCAATCAATGATGAATGCCTGGGTTGGGATAGGCTGCAGCATTTAAAGAACTGTAACCTAATAGTGCTACCCCATTTTGGGATTGAACCTGGGTTTCCGGTTAGGAAACTCAGGAATGAAACCACTAGACCAAGCAGCTGCTTAAGTTTAAACAATTTATGAGTTAAAATCCTTTACAAAATATTTGATGTTTTAATGTGATTTTGTTCAGAAATGTAAACATGACAAGCACGTCACCGTGGTGGGTTGAACCAGCGCTATACTTACGTCGTGTAAGTATAGCGCCTACCAGGCCTCGTCAATGAGTGAGTATAGCGCCTACCAGGCCTCGTCAGTGAGTGAGCATAGCGCCTACCAGGCCTCGCCTGTGAGTGAGTATAGCGCCTACCAGGCCTCGCCTGTGAGTGAGTACAAAATAAAGACCCAAAGACTAAAGACCTGTACAAAACACATGTGTTAACTTCGTTTGTTGTTTTGGTTCCCCCAACACGCCTCTGTAACCTGCTCCTTTACTAACCTGCCCCTTTAAATGGCAATGGGACCTAACTCTCTTTGGTACCTAACACTCTGTGGGACCTAAAGCGACTTTACCTCTTTGTTTTGTACAGATCAACAGAGCGTTAGGTCCCATTGTCATTTAAAGGAGCAGGTTAGTAAAGGAGCAGGTTACAGAGGCGTGTTGGAGGAACCAAAACAATAAACGAAAGTTAACACTTATTACAAGATTATGCAGGTTACTTAATTGTGTCTTTGGTCTTTGTTTTGTACTCACTCTATGACGGGTTCGACTCTCAGATCCCGACCGGGTAAGATTGTACGCGTCACTTGGCTGCTGGGCTGCTGGGCTAGTGTCTTTGGCCGAAGGCCGATGGGAAAATAACGTTGTTAGTTTGTTTCTCCGTATTAATGATCTCAGAAATAATAGCACAGTCAGATGTATACAGGTATAGTAACAATAATCAGTATAGCATAAATGACGACAGCAGCACATATGAAATGACGGTCAAAACTATGCCGGTCCGCAACTATGTGATAATGAACTGACCAGGAAATCAGTAATCAGAGTAACTATGTGGTTGATACATATTGGTTTCACCTCTACGCTACTGTGGCCTTTGGTACACAATGGATGCCCTCCTGTCCTTCCCTACGTGCTTCCCTGCCCGCTATTGGCTTATATACTAATTGTCACTTCGCCACTCCCTGTAGGTGTTGCTCCCTGGTGCTATCCCCGTTAGCTGGGTTGTCCCTCTGAGGTGGTTTGACCTCTCACCTCTCTCTGTGGCTTAGGGCGTTGTTGTTGCTTAGGCCCGAGTTGGTTATGAGGCGAGATTATTTATTGGTAATCTCGCATCACCAACTATATTGGTAAAATGCCACTGGTCCCATTTTCGGTGGGTGGTTTAGGGAATTGAATCCGCTTACACTCCCCCCATGCTGCTATCTTCCCGGTGAGAAGATAGCATCAACCTTAAGTGCGCTTCAATTCCGCTGGAACCCAATCTAATATTGGATGTGGGGTGGAGTTTTCTTTTCGGGGTCGGCTTTCCAGACCGGCCCCCATGGGTCTGTTGTTACTACCCATCCTTGGTGCAATCGCGAGCTATGTTGCACCAAGGTATCTGGTGTCTCTGTTTGAGACCATTGTCCTCACTCTCCACACAATTTTTTTCTAACCTTCCTCAAATCTTCCTTACGGACCTTGCTGTCCCTTCCTCTCTCACCAGTCCCTTGGGACTCATCCTCCTCCGTGCTCGCTCCCCACACTTGAATGAATCGCACTCCTTTCACTTCCTCACATGCCAACACCTCCTCCTCATACTTCTCTCATACTCCTCTCATTTTCGTTTACACTCTCCACACACTTATCGGGTCCCACATATGTGTGCACCATGTTAGTGGGATCCGTCTAAGTCTCATCCTGCTGTTCTAGCCAATTTGTCCCCAGTCCCAGTAGCTAATTGGAAAAAGGTTGTACTTGACTACGGTATATATTATATAATATACATACGAGTTATATATAATAATTAATTATTATAATTATATATTATATACATTATATTATACGTTCGTCTACATGATGCGTCTTAACCCCCCCCCCCCCCCCCCCCCCTCTCGGAGGTGATATGACTCGTCACTCCCGATCCCGCCCATCCATGCTCTCTCCGCCTTTCTCTTCTTTACTAACCTCTCTGCCATCATGAACTTTACCATGCTCACCCAATTGGTGGGGCCTTACAAAGGCTCAATTTAAGTGAGTGCCATTAAACAAGATGTTACAAGTTTCGTTCAGTAATGGCCTTCCTCCTACCTTGTTCTTTCCTTCGTGCTAATATTTCCCTAATTTTATTTTATTTTATTTATGTTCCCCTGTGCTATTATCCTATCTGCCTTCTCAGTTCCTCACGTGGCGCCCTCAGTGCCCACTAGTTCTACGGTACTATGTACCCTACTACTCCAGTATGCGTACATACCCCCCCCCAATTCCTTGCGTGGCACCCTAAGTGCCCACAAATTCTACGGTACTATGTACCCTACTACTCCCGTATGCATACATACCCCCCAATTCCTCACGTGGCGCCCTCAGTGCCCACAAATTCTACGGTACTATGTACCCCACTACTCTGGTATGCGTACAAACCGTCCATTCCTCACATGGCGCCCTCAGTGCCCACAGGTTCTATGGTACTGTGTACCCTACTAATATCTACTATCTACCATCTATCTACCATCTATCCATCCACTATCTCTATCTCTATCTACTATCTACCATCTATCTATCCTATCTATCCACTATCTCTATCTACTCCATAATATCTATTATTTTTTTATTTTATTTTGTGTGGGAAGGGTGTCTCGCCCTCATTCCCACCCCCCTCAGTCCAATATATTGGACGACTCAATGCCAAGGCGACCCTTCCAATAGGCAACACTTTCCTACCGCCCTCCTGTAGGTCTTCCTATCTTTGGCCCCTATCTTTCCTCCGATCTTCACTTCTACGGATCTAATTCTTCCATCTTCGCCCCCCCTCAGTCCAACTTATTTGACGACTCAACAACTAAGGGCGATTCTTCCAGCAGGCAACTCTCCCACTGCGCCCCTGTAGGTCCTCTTAATCTTCACCCCACTCTCCTTGTCAATTCCAACTCTCTTGGAATTGACCTTCCCTTCTCCTCCACCCTTAAATTGGGTCTTTCTGTCATCTCACTGATCTCCTCGTGGTCCCCTGGCAGCAAAATGCCACCCTCCATCTTGTCGTCACTTGGCGGTAGAATGCCGCCCCTCATGCCATCCTCACTGGTACATGCCACCTCTGCTGGCCTCCCCCTCAATATGTGCGCCGGCAATAAAGCCCCCGATGACCCCCGGTCATCCTTAGGTACACATAATTTACCATTTAATGCCCCTTCGCACTCTGCCAGCCCCATGTGCGTGTACAACACGCCTCCTCCAACTTTCCTGCCTCCTTTGTCACGCTTGGTTATTGGCTTCTCTGCCCTTGGTCTAGTCTTCCCACATCCTCCCCCTTTCCACCTTGTCTTCCTACTCGACCTCCTCCCTATCGGTATGGTTCTTAACTGGACCGGCATCTGTCCCGGACATCTCTCCGGATATCTTGCCATCCCCTCTTCTCCATCCTCATACCGATACTCGCCAGGAACATCTATGTTCCATCCCATCGCCTCTGGGTCCTCTGCCCCGAACCCATTCTCCTCCGCCCACTCTCTTGCTGTAGCTTCTCCTCCTGACTTATCTATCGGTGGTATTTCTCTGGACTTATCCTCCACCCTTTCACCACGCTCCATTATGCGTGGTTCCAGATCAATACCCATCCCGACTCCTGGTGTCCTCCCTCAGGCTGCTTCCCATATGGGACCTCCCCATCGCCCATCTTTGGTTTCTCCTCTATGTCCTCAACAGCACTGGACAGCATGCATCCTGATGTTTCGGATACACCAAACGGTGTCCTCGTCTTAATTGGGCCAGTGAGCGTCCATCGAAATGGCGTGAGAATGGCCATCGGGTCTCGCTCCCTGTCATCGCCGCAAATGGTCTGTAGTCTCTCGTGGGCCGTCGGGCAGTCCATGCCGACTATGAGAGATACGTCGTGACCAACCACCCGCTCTCTCCTATTATCCTCACCGGTACCACCCCGAGTAGTACCATTCCCCTTCTCTTCGCTCCCGTGGTGCTTGTCGCCATCATTTGGCCTCTACTTCCATCTACCTCGCCGTGTTTTATTGGTGTTTCTTTACACTCTTTGAATCCGTGTCCTCCTACCATGCATCAATGACATAGTCAATTTATGCCAGCGTAGGCTACCCGATCTTGTTTAAGCAACGCCTGCCAATGCTTGCAGTTCATGGTCTTGTGGAATGCGTTTTTATGTAATTGGCATTTGTATTTTGGATTGTAGCCTTCCTTGTATAGTGCTTCACGTATCGCGCATAGATTCATATCTAGCGGTTTAGTGTTTTGGTTGTTTGGACTCGGCCTACTGGGGGTATTGGGATTGTATTTGTTTGTATTGTTGTTTTGTTTCTGTCCCTGCCACGGTGTGGCCCTACTCCCAGCTGCTTGTGGACTTGTAGTCCCCTGTGTCACCGCGTACGGTAGTGACTGTCTTACTCTCGGAAATTCATCTGCCGAACTATGTTCTGGTTTAGATTGGCTGCATTCCGCCTGCGGTACCTTACCCAAACTGTCCTCGCTGTAGACTGGGTCTGTAATCAATTCCGCTTCATAATTAAGGAAGTTCGACATCTCCTCTAGCCCTGGCTCCGTACCTTTCTTCTCCCGGGTGGAGAAGGCGAATAGGGGAATGTCACCCTGCCCCCCCCCCCCCCCCCCCACTGGTGTTATGTTTGGTACTGGGGTTGATGTTAACATGTCAGGGCCCATGCACCTATCGGCAATACCCCCCCCGCCCCTCCCCTGGGTATATATTATATCCCTGCATGTTATAGTCATACTGGTGTACAGGTACCGGTATAGGCCTATCCACTTCTTGCCTACCGACTGGTATGTACGCCGCGACTTCCGGGTTTAATCCTGTTGTCCGTGCTACCCTATCGCCTACACTATTTCTCCCAGCATGGCCTATAGTATGTACAGTAAGGCCTACAGTATGTCCTGCAGTCTGCCTGTGTCCTTCCGCACCGAAGTTTAATCTTTTCGAATATTCCAAGAAGTCCTCCCCACGACTACTATATTCTCGATCGGCAGCCATGTTCCGACGGGAAGTTTCTCTTCAATCCCCTCTTCTCTCTTCATCCTCGTACTGGTACATTCTGTACCACTCTCCCGGTGTGTGGTATATCTCACCGTGTTGTGTTTCTCTGGGGCGACGGCAATCTCCCGGAGTACAACCCCACTGGCTCTCCATCTCCATCTCGATTACTGACGGTTCACTGTCCGTCCTTCCCCTCCGGTTGCTCGTAGCAACGCTCCCTCGATTCTCCTCACCTCGTCCGATTCCAGTGCAGTGTTCCTCCTCGTGATATCTCGCTTCGACCTCCCGGATAAACTCCACTGTTCTTCTTCCGTCTTCCAACTGGGCTCGACGTTTTCTCGCTCGCCCGCTCACGGCGCCAACATTTCTCCCTCCGCTCGGTTGGACAGCCCTGGGGATATTCACAATGCCCCTACTATTCTCTGTCATCAGGTGCCAAAGTTCACTTAGCTCACCGCGCGCATTATCCGTCGATGCTTGTGGGAGATTTTCTGCCCCCCCCCTTCCCGCCGCTAATCGCTTGTGGTGGGGTACCCGTAGCCCCCCCCCCCCCCCCCCCCCCCCGTCCGTCACCTCTTACTTCACCCCTACGCCCCCCTCTAGTCGATGCATTATCTCTACCCTTGCTGGGTTTATTCACCCCCTCCTCCCTGCGCAACTGCGTGGCCTTGCAGGCTCTCATTTGCCGGCTCGCTTGTTCCCCCTACGTTTGTATTAATCGCACCATTAATAATTTCGCCCTGGCTTGTTACACCGTTATTAATGATATTACTTTGATTAATTTTTTCGGGGTTATTTATTATATTATTATTATTACCGAAATTATTGTTTAAATTATTTTGTTCGGTATTATTTATATTATTATTTAAAATATTTTACACATTTAAATTAGGATTATTATTACCGGGTAAAATATTATTTCCTGCAAAAAAGGTTTGATTAGGGTTATCTATTATTGTGACGGGATCAGTGGGATCCCGACCGGGTTTGTGGACTATGCGTCACCATTTGGTTGTGAAATAAAGTTTGTTGTTATCGTCTTGATGTTTGTATTGATAATTGAATAAACACGGTAATAGGATAATATAACAGCACAGTTAATAGATTGATGGAATAACAGTGTACCGGTAGTAGGATAATATATGTGATGTGTGGTGATGGTGACGGTGAAAAACATCACCGGTCTGCACTGAACTGAATGACTGAGTAAACTGATTAACTGACCGGTAATAGGATAATATATGTATTCATTCCTACATTACTTTGGCCTTTGTCCAGTGGATACTTTTCCCCGCTCCCATTGGTTGATGACCTACTTCACGCCTCTCACCTCTGTGGGAGTGCTTCCCCCCCCCCCCCCGCTCACTGTTATTGATAATTGATATTACTGCAGTACTGCACTATGCAACTATAGCTCAGTAGTAGTTAGATAGGCCTACCCTAATCAACTGACCCATACATCAGACTTTAGACCTTAAGACTTTAAACCAGTTACTATACCGGTACTACGCTTCCCGTCCTATTATGTCTGTCGCGTGGAAAGACGTTGGACCAACTCTGATGGAAACGTTAGAACAAATAAAAAAAGATACTGCCTTGATCCCGATAATCGTGCAACAATTAGTTGAAACACGCACCGAAAACCACCAGCTTAAACTTGAAAACGACTCCCTTATGCAATACATCCGACGCTACAATGTACTTATTCATGCGGTTCCGGAATCAATAACTGTAGAAGAAGAAAGAGGCAAAGTTCAGAAAGTTGTGGAACAACTAGGTATAACATTCGAAAGCGTAGATGTATTCCACCGCTTAGGACCGAAACCGAGTAGGCCTATATCAAATGATTCGGATGGGACTGCAGTAGGCCAGTCATCTCAATTAAAGGCAAAACTACGTCCAATTCTGATCAAATTCTTAGGTCATCGCCACCGCCTGTCCGCTTTAATGAACCAACACAAAATTGAGCCCGCTTACATGTCTGACCATCTAACACCACGACGTGCCACTATCTTACGCCAACTAAGAGAGCATAAAAAGAAAAATCCAGGATCGATACACGCAGCCTATTCCCGTAATGGCGAAGTCTATATGAAGAAGACAGAATCTTCTCGACTGCTGCACATAGTCGACGAGAATACTGCCAATTCCATAGTTGGCGTCGCACCCAAACCAAGTATAGAGCAGTCTATCCTCGATCTTCTCCACCAACCAGTTGATCCGAATACCTACCATCAAGTATCAGAAAGAATAACCAGTCGTCGGAATGCGAACGTACGTTCCGGCTCGCAATCGATGGCGGATACTTCGAATAGTAACGACGCTGTCAACAACCAATATAACTACTTATCATCCTAGTATGGGGATTGGCTCGCCATACCCATGTTATCTGTATGAACCCACCCAGTTACCGTCAAACCGGGTCACCCTGGTCAATGGTTCTGACCCGTTTTCTTAAAACCTGTATCGAGGAATTATTGGTGATGGTCATTCTGTTTATTAGCCCATTTCTTTCTTGAGATCGACCACTTAAATTAGCTTAGCTTAATTTTTCAAAATATTGATACATATAACAACTCTAGACGATTTTTTTTTTCTTTTTGCAAGTATGTCGTTGAGATATGTTTTCTTTTTATCTTATATTTCAGACTTTTTTCAATGCCCGTCACTAGTTGGTATGTAATTGGCTGTCTCATTATATAGTCTCATAAACTTAAAATGGATATTCAATTCTATCTACTTCAACTGGATCCGCAGTTTTACAAAAAAAAATTTTCGTTTTCTTTTTTGAAAGTATATATAATAATTCATTGAGATACATTATTTTGTTTATCTTATCCCTCAGTTTCTTTTTTCAAAATATGACATATATATTATTGGTATAGAAACTTAAAACTAGATACTCAAATCCATTCTAATTTAGATCCACAGTTTCCTTTCCTTTCGCAAGTATATAATTTATTCATTGAGTTATGTTTTTGCTTATCCTATCCTTCATATGGAATCACCCATATATTTTCCAAAATATGATATATATTACTGGTATATGTAATTGGCACTTTCCAAAATATGATATATTATTTGTTCTTTAGGTAAAAGAATATTACTTATTCAATATTGGGTTTTTTAGTTTTTTACCCTTTCAAATATATATGGGTACAGTCTAAACTATCTATTATTATAGCTATAAATTTGTATATTATATGTCCCCCCCCCGTTCCACCTTCTTGTTCATTCTGTTTCTTGGTAGTATCCCCGTCTGATTTATTGCTAAATTGCTCAATTTGTAAAAACACTTTCCACTTCCCGTGCGGGACCTGTCTTGATTTATCTGATCTCTCCATATCGAAATCTGACCTCTCCATCACAACCTATTGTATTCACTGCTACTCTGATTTATTTCCCTTTGCTAACACACTTTCCTCTGATACTGATATATTCCCATCTAATGACGACAACAATAATGACAATACCGACTTCACAGATTCAAATAACCATTTTCATTCGATTGACCCAGACAGTAATTTACTTTCTACAATTAACAGCTATGACTACTATAATCAAGACTCATTCAATACCCTAGTAGACCAACAGACCATTAACAAGAAGCAACTATCCGTCTTCCACCTAAACTGCAGAAGTCTCCGGAAAAACTTTCAGGATACAACAACTCATTTACATTCGATTACACAAAATTCAACCAAAAAAGTTTTTTAGCGGATCTTCAAAACAAAAATAACTGGACTTATAACGAAGATGTAATAGCAAAGGAAGTTAAATTTTCAATTTTTTATGAAAACTTCAACTCATTGTGCACTAAACACTTACCAAAAAAGGAAATTAAAACAAAATTTATTCCCAAAAAGCCATGGATGACCACAAATCTAGTAAAATGTGTAATAAAAAAAAATAATTTTTACGCTGCGTTAATGTCAAACCCATCTAACTTAAAATTATCGCAATACTCCTGCTATAGAAATAAATTAACAAAAACTCTTCGTGCTGCAGAAAAAAACTTTTATGAAAATGAATTTATTAAAAACAGAAATAGCTCGAAAAAAACGTGGAAAACCATAAACTCAGCTCTACATCGATCAAAAAAGTTATCTTGCCCAATCAAAATCAAAACAGACCCATCCGGTACAACCGCGAGTGATAGTGCATTAATTGCCGATATTTTTAATTCTCATTTTTCATCTATAGGACCTCAACTTGCCGACAAAATTCCAAAATCTAATAGACAACCAACTCGCTTCATTAAAAATAGTAAATATCGGCAATTAATGCACTATCACTCGTGGTTGTACCGGATGGGTCTGTTTTGATTTTGTTTGGGCTAGATAACTTTTTTGATCGATGTAGAGCTGAGTTTATGGTTTTCCACGTTTTTTTCGAGCTATTTCTGTTTTTAATAAATTCATTTTCATAAAAGTTTTTTTCTGCAGTTTTACAAAAAAAAATTTTCGTTTTCTTTTTTGAAAGTATATATAATAATTCATTGAGATACGTTATTTTGTTTATCTTATCCCTCAGTTTCTTTTTTCAAAATATGACATATATATTATTGGTATAGAAACTTAAAACTAGATACTCAAATCCATTCTAATTTAGATCCACAGTTTCCTTTCCTTTCGCAAGTATATAATTTATTCATTGAGTTATGTTTTTGCTTATCCTATCCTTCATATGGAATCACCCATATATTTTCCAAAATATGATATATATTACTGGTATATGTAATTGGCACTTTCCAAAATATGATATATTATTTGTTCTTTAGGTAAAAGAATATTACTTATTCAATATTGGGTTTTTTAGTTTTTTACCCTTTCAAATATATATGGGTACAGTCTAAACTATCTATTATTATAGCTATAAATTTGTATATTATATATGTCCCCCCCCCCGTTCCACCTTCTTGTTCATTCTGTTTCATGGTAGTATCCCTGTCTGATTTATTGCTAAATTGCTCAATTTGTAAAAACACTTTCCACTTCCCGTGCGGGACCTGTCTTGATTTATCTGATCTCTCCATATCGAAATCTGACCTCTCCATCACAACTTATTGTATTCACTGCTACTCTGATATATTTCCCTTTGCTAACACACTTTCCTCTGATACTGATATATTCCCATCTAATGACTACAACAATAATGACAATACCGACTTCACAGATTCAAATAACCATTTTCATTCGATTGACCCAGACAGTAATTTACTTTCTACAATTAACAGCTATGACTACTATAATCAAGACTCATTCAATACCCTAGTAGACCAACAGACCATTAACAAGAAGCAACTATCCGTCTTCCACCTAAACTGCAGAAGTCTCCGGAAAAACTTTCAGGATACAACAACTTATTTACATTCGATTACACAAAATTCAACCAAAAAAGTTTTTTAGCGGATCTTCAAAACAAAAATAACTGGACTTATAACGAAGATGTAATAGCAAAGGAAGATAAGTTTTCAATTTTTTATGAAAACTTCAACTCATTGTGCACTAAACACTTACCAAAAAAGGAAATTAAAACAAAATTTATTCCCAAAAAGCCATGGATGACCACAAATCTAGTAAAATGTGTAATAAAAAAAAATAATTTATACGCTGCGTTAATGTCAAACCCATCTAACTTAAAATTATCGCAATACTCCTGCTATAGAAATAAATTAACAAAAACTCTTCGTGCTGCAGAAAAAAACTTTTATTAAAAACAGAAATAGCTCGAAAAAAACGTGAGTAGTCCATAAACTCAGCTCTACATCGATCAAAAAAGTTATCTAGCCCAATCAAAATCAAAACAGACCCATCCGGTACAACCACGAGTGATAGTGCATTAATTGCCGATATTTTTAATTCTCATTTTTCATCTATAGGACCTCAACTTGCCGACAAAATTCCAAAATCTAATAGACAACCAACTCGCTTCATTAAAAATAGTAAATATCGGCAATTAATGCACTATCACTCGTGGTTGTACCGGATGGGTCTGTTTTGATTTTGTTTGGGCTAGATAACTTTTTTGATCGATGTAGAGCTGAGTTTATGGTTTTCCACGTTTTTTTCGAGCTATTTCTGTTTTTAATAAATTCATTTTCATAAAAGTTTTTTTCTGCAGTTTTACAAAAAAAAATTTTCGTTTTCTTTTTTGAAAGTATATATAATAATTCATTGAGATACGTTATTTTGTTTATCTTATCCCTCAGTTTCTTTTTTCAAAATATGACATATATATTATTGGTATAGAAACTTAAAACTAGATACTCAAATCCATTCTAATTTAGATCCACAGTTTCCTTTCCTTTCGCAAGTATATAATTTATTCATTGAGTTATGTTTTTGCTTATCCTATCCTTCATATGGAATCACCCATATATTTTCCAAAATATGATATATATTACTGGTATATGTAATTGGCACTTTCCAAAATATGATATATTATTTGTTCTTTAGGTAAAAGAATATTACTTATTCAATATTGGGTTTTTTAGTTTTTTACCCTTTCAAATATATATGGGTACAGTCTAAACTATCTATTATTATAGCTATAAATTTGTATATTATATGTCCCCCCCCCCGTTCCACCTTCTTGTTCATTCTGTTTCTTGGTAGTATCCCCGTCTGATTTATTGCTAAATTGCTCAATTTGTAAAAACACTTTCCACTTCCCGTGCGGGACCTGTCTTGATTTATCTGATCTCTCCATATCGAAATCTGACCTCTCCATCACAACCTATTGTATTCACTGCTACTCTGATTTATTTCCCTTTGCTAACACACTTTCCTCTGATACTGATATATTCCCATCTAATGACGACAACAATAATGACAATACCGACTTCACAGATTCAAATAACCATTTTCATTCGATTGACCCAGACAGTAATTTACTTTCTACAATTAACAGCTATGACTACTATAATCAAGACTCATTCAATACCCTAGTAGACCAACAGACCATTAACAAGAAGCAACTATCCGTCTTCCACCTAAACTGCAGAAGTCTCCGGAAAAACTTTCAGGATACAACAACTCATTTACATTCGATTACACAAAATTCAACCAAAAAAGTTTTTTAGCGGATCTTCAAAACAAAAATAACTGGACTTATAACGAAGATGTAATAGCAAAGGAAGATAAGTTTTCAATTTTTTATGAAAACTTCAACTCATTGTGCACTAAACACTTACCAAAAAAGGAAATTAAAACAAAATTTATTCCCAAAAAGCCATGGATGACCACAAATCTAGTAAAATGTGTAATAAAAAAAAATAATTTATACGCTGCGTTAATGTCAAACCCATCTAACTTAAAATTATCGCAATACTCCTGCTATAGAAATAAATTAACAAAAACTCTTCGTGCTGCAGAAAAAAACTTTTATGAAAATGAATTTATTAAAAACAGAAATAGCTCGAAAAAAACGTGGAAAACCATAAACTCAGCTCTACATCGATCAAAAAAGTTATCTAGCCCAATCAAAATCAAAACAGACCCATCCGGTACAACCACGAGTGATAGTGCATTAATTGCCGATATTTTTAATTCTCATTTTTCATCTATAGGACCTCAACTTGCCGACAAAATTCCAAAATCTAATAGACAACCAACTCGCTTCATTAAAAATAGTAAATATAATTCCTTTTCTCTTTTAGAACCATGTGAAATAGAAATTGTTTATTTTTTACTTGACATAGACAATAATGTATCTACTTATGATGAATTTCCCGTTTCACTGGTTAAATTAGCAGCACACATAATAGCTCCATACCTCACATATTTAATTAAATTATCTATTTTAAATGGATTTTATCCGCAAATTCTAAAAAAGGCTAAAATAATACCTATTTATAAGTCAGGTGATCCGACAGACAAAAATAATTACCGTCCAATTTCAATTTTACCAATCTTCACTAAAATCTATGAAAGACTAATTAATACTCAATTAATGGCATACTTAAATAAATATTCCCTACTTTCTTCAGCTCAACACGGATTCCGTAAACAAATTACCACTACTGACGCCATACTAACCATTACTGAACAATTGCAAGAAACTCTGGACAACCAAAGCTCCGCCTGTCTTATTTCAGTAGACCTTAAGAAAACATTCGACACCCTTGACCACGACATACTGTTAAAAAAACTAGACTGTTACGGCATACGCGGACTCCCACATCAATTAATATGCAGTTTTTTAAACAATAGAACACAGGTCGTACACATTGACGGCACTACATCTGCAACAACTAGCTCACCTTGTGGAACTCCTCAGGGAGCCATACTCAGTCCCACATTATTCTTACTCTACATAAATGACTTACCGAATTGCACTAAATTACTGACAACACTCTTCGCTGACGATACGACATTACTTTACTGCAATAACAATACCAATACGCTTATTTCAACTGTTAACACAGAACTCGAGAAACTACACGACTGGCTTATAGACAACAAAATATCATTAAATTTAAAAAAAACTGAGTATATCGTATTCGACAATTCTAGACAACCACAGATTCCTACGGTTAATATACATTCCACCCCGCTGCCACAAAAAATAGCTTCTAAATTTTTAGGTATTTACATAGATAATAAAATTAACTGGAAATTACACTGTGAATATATTTTATCCAAAATCTCAAAACTTACAGGAATATTTTTCAAATTAAGGCACATTCTCCCATTACACATACTAAGAACATTATACTTTGCGCTAGTCCACCCACATCTATTGTACGGCTTAGTTTTATGGGGAAACAACTACGATATTTATACCAACAAAATTAAAACTAAAGTTAACAAAATAATTATATCAATAACTTTTAACCACTTCCGAGAACATGCGGCCCCGATATACAAATCTCTAAATATTTTGCCATTTAATAAACTTTTTGAATTGGAGACCGCAAAGTTCATGTTCGACATCAAAAATAGAACCAAAACTGAAGCTCTAGTAAATATTTTTAAAGCCACATCCTCAATACACCACTACAATACCCGTTCTGCGTCAGCACAAAATTTTTTTATTCCCCGATTTCGGTTACAAATTTCCCAACAATCACTAAAATTTACAGGACCTAAAATTTGGAACGATCTACCACTCGAAATTAAAACCTCAAAAAACAAAGTTATGTTCACTTCTCGTTTAAAAAAACTATATTTGGAATCACTTCTATAATGTCCTCCCTAAAGCTGTTACCTATCACATCCCCAAAAATATCCGATGGCCAAAACTTCATAGGTTTCACCTCCATACTCAGCTTTTATTACAGTAGGCTATTAATAATAATATGAAAACTACAGTTTTAAACTTCTTGCTATCCTATCCACAGTACCTACGCGCCTTTTAGGAATCTACTATCCCACTATATAGACACTGTACCTAGCCAGATTCCCGCACATTTCTGTCATATCCAACTGTATATAAGTTTTATTTAAAATTTGATACTACCGAGATTTCCCCCCCCCCCCCCTCCTCTTTTTTCGCTTATTTCTATCAATGTAACCAAATAGCTTAAGATTAAACGCCCGGTTGCTAGCTATACTAGCACTGCTACAGCTAAGCAACCGGGTGGTCTCATTATTCACCCTACCAGTATTCTTTCCAATTACACTGTATCTTCTGTTTATTGGTGTTGGGGTGCTACATATTAAAGCTATTCTTATTATTGATTGGTAATAACAATGGACCGGGCCATCCCGGATTGATTGATTGATTGATTGATTGGCCCGCTGTTGGTTATCTGCCCTCTCGAGGTGGTTTGACCTCTAACCTCCCTTTGTGTGGCTTTTGGGGTGTATGTTATCCCCGTTATTGGGTGTGATACGAGATTGGTTGTTATCAATCTCGTATCTCCAATATTGCTGAAAAAGGCGCCACTTCCCAACTTTATGGGGGTAATTAGCGGAATTGAATCCGCTCACACTCCCTCCCATGCTATCTTCCCGGTGAGAAGATAGCATCACTTTTTGAGTGCGCTTCAATTCTGCTGGAACCCGATCTACTATCGGGTGTGGGGTGGAGTTCTTTTACTTGGAGTCGGCTTTCCACGCCGCTCCCTCTAGGTATGATATTACTACCCCCTCCTGGTGCAACTCCAACCTATGTTGCACCAAGACATCGGGCTTCTCGGTTCGAGACAATTGTGGACTCTTTTCTCACAATTTTAAATCTCCACTCCACTCTAAACTGACTCTAACTTCTCTCTACTTTTACTCTAACTCCACTCCACTTTTGGACCTCTTTGTCCCCCACTCTGCCTCTTATTCCTCCCCCCCACATTTGAATCGCAGCCGTACTCTCTTCACACGCCTCAACACCACCTCTCACTATCTCCCCTGCGTTCTATACTCAACCCTTACTCGTTCCGCTCCACTTACTCCTGACGAACCTCACCCTCCCCTTTCGCGCCGTCGCACTCAAGAAGTGTGAGTCGTCTAGTGTCTCGTCCTATCACAGTCAATTGGTCCCCAGTCCCAGTAGCTAGTTGGAAAAAGGTTGCATGAATATACTACTTACTTTGATATAATTGGATATTGATTATATGATTATATTCTATTGATTATTACATACGTACATACTAATTGCACTTTTATTAAATTTGCACTTAGGAGTTCGTATTACTTCGCATGTGGTGCCTTCCAGGCATCCCCACATCTCCCCCTCCAAGTTCTAGTTCGCTCCTCCTGTCTTTGGGAACCATCTCAGTTCCTTCCCTCTGTCGTCGTCCTGTCTCGGTCGCTTCCTGGTTGTCGCCGCTCCCTTGTTCTTGTCCTCCTTAAGGTTTCTAATCCTTGCCGTTACTTCCCTACTGATTCCCGTCGTCGATTCCTTGGGCGCTGGTGTTATTAGCTCCCGGTATCGCTTCGCAGGTGGCCCCTCCGAATGCCCCTGCCGCTTCCCCCTAGTGGCGTCCCATAGGATCACCTTCATGGCCCGCGGGAAATCTCTGAACTCTCCCTGGTTCTCTGGCACCCATCTGTCTAAATACCTCTGTGTATTCATCACTCCCGCATACGATGCCGCTGTTGATACTTCTTGATAAGTAAACGGAAGCCTCCGTTTGATGATTTCCAGGTGGGCCTCCTGGTTAATATTAAAGAAGCCCCACCGGACTTTCCGAACTCGTCGTCAACCTCGTCCTCCGCTGGGAGTGGCTCCAAACCCGGTATCCCGGTAGATCCACTGTGTCCCTTCCCACCTTGACTCTCGCCCTTGACTTTCCATCCTTCCAGTTCCCCTGGCCTTCTCTTCGCGAAATCGCCCTCGGCGCCCGCTGGCATGGGCATCGCCTGCAATCCCGATGTCGACTGTTTCAGCGATCCTTCCGTCCACCCCAACTCTCGCCCCAGAGACTCGCCCGAGCTCCCTGATGTCCATTGTAAATTGTCCAAGGCCTGGGCCTCGAACCCGTAGCCCTCTCCTCTAGCTTCCGCCTCTCTATCGTCTGCCTCCCTCCTTTCTCGTCTAGCGATTTCTTCCAATTGCTTCTCCTCTTGTCTATCCGCCTCTAGCTTCTCCCACCTCTGATATGGTGTATCCACCTCCCTGTCTACTAGATATCGGCAGTTGTAGTATACCGACTCGCCCTTCAGCCCCGGGTGGTCTACCAGACCCTCGAAAGCCACTTTGAAGGCTCTTCTGTAGTTCAGGGGTGATCCTGATAGCAGAAACGCCGTTGGCTCTCTTTCGATAACCACGGCCATGAATAGGTTTAGTAAACCTATCATTATCCAATCCTCCTGCAGGATATATCGCTTCTGATATATCTTTATCGCTCCTCTCCGGAATTGATACACCTCCTGTTTCCCCGGCCTCGCACCCCACTTCAGCGAGTTCGCCAACTCCGCTCCGTACTCCTCCCTGAATTTGCCCCAGTCCATTGGCTTGTGGCATACGAGCCCCATTAGCTGGCCCATCGCCATTGCTCCACAATGACCCGTGTTCTCTACTAGTCCCAACCCGGCTGGCCCTGTCATAGCCATGTAGACCGTTTGCATGTCCAGGAGGTTGGGGGTCTCCGGACCAATGATCCTCTCCGCATCGTCGTGGATCGCCGATCCCACCTTTATTGTCGACTTCTCCCTTACTACGTTCTGCACCGCCCTTGGCAACCGGTTCAACTTCGGCCCGCTCTTCTTCCCATACGTTCCCAGATCGAACAGGAATATGTCCCCATTTGGCGCAGCTAAATGCAGAAGTATGGTTCTGGCCGACCCCACCGACCCTCTCCTTGAACCCTCCTCGTCTTCCACGGTCCCTTCGTTGTCTAGGACCATGTATCCTCCCCTGCTGACGGACTCTACGAACCTCTTCCAATCCTTTCTCGGTGGTTCCCTCGGATACATTGGTATCCCAAACTTCGTCTCGTCTCCCTTCACCACGTAGTGGAAATGCTCGAGGATTGTGTTGTCCAGCGACGGCGTCCCGTAGGTCCTGACCAGCCGCCTCTCGTGCACCTCCTTGAAATGGTGCTGCAGCGCTCGCGCCTTGTGACCCTTCTCTAACCGCTCATAGTATCCCCTCGTCTTCTCCTCCGGATGCCTCTCGGTGAAATCTACTAGTATCTCCTTTCCGCCCATTTCCGCCTTTCTCTTTCTAACAAGTTTCTCCGCCATTTCGAACGCTCTCTATCACTCACCTATAAAGTGGTGCCTTGCCAAGGCTCAATATAAGTGAGTGATGTAGTTAGGATGGTCTGTATGGTCCGATAATGGCCTATCTCTCTCAGAACGCTAGGTTATCTGTTATATTTTCCCTATTTTACCCCTTAAAGTACTAAATTTCCTAAATTCCCTGAATTTGTCAGTTACTTTTATTATCTTCTAGAATATTTTATCTACTGTTGCTATAATTTGTTGAATTTTGATTTTTTTTATATTGATTTTAATTCTATAACTGTGCTATCACTACCTATATTGGGTTATTTATTTTAATAACCCCTATGGTTTGTATACAGGATGGACTAGCTACTCCTTACTATGCTAGTCTGCAGCAGGTAACCTCCTGGCCCTGTATCAAACATTCTGACCTACTCTGCGGGTTGTGCAGTACAGTAGTATGTCTCGTGCGGCCTACACGATCTGTGCAGCTGTACCCACGTGCCCCCCTCTCACTTCTCACTACTAACCCTTCTAACTCTCTAACTCTACTAACTCTTACCAATACTCTAACTAACTATTACTAACTCTTACTAACACTCCTACTAACCCTTACTAACTCTTACTAACGGTACTACACGTACCCTCTTACTACTAACTAACTCCTCTAACAGTACTACGTACCCTCTTACTACCAACTCTCCTAACGGTACTACGTACCCTCTTACTACTAACTAACTCCTCTAACGGTACTACGTACCCTCTTACTACTAAGTAACTCCTCTAACAGTACTACATACACCCTCTTACTACTAACTCCTCTAACTCTTACTAACGGTACTACGTACCCTCTTACTACTAACTCTCCTAACGGTACTACGTACCCTCTTACTACTAACTAACTCCTCTAACGGTACTACGTACCCTCTTACTACTAACTAACTCCTCTAATGGTACTACATACCCTCTTACTACTAACTCCTCTAACTCTTACTAACGGTACTACATACCGTCTTACTCAATCAATCAATCAATCAATTGAGCTCATATGAGCTCGTACATTAGTTTTATTTAGAAATTGAAATCTCACGAATAAATAGGCTTATTAGCTGATTAGTGAACTATCATATGAACAGTTATTTGCAATTTGTGTAGCCTATTGAATTTGTGTAGTTATTTAATTAGCCAAATAAAGCAGTACCATAGCTAGTGTTGCATTATTTGACTAAAAGAGAGGAAAATAATTCGTGATATATTGGTTCATTGCCATTCAAATGAACTTGGTACTCTACATCTTGCGATCAGTACTACTCTTACTAACTCTCTAACTAACTTCTATCTGCCTACTTACTTACTACGTACTTACTATGTACTATTACTTTCCTTTCTCTTACTCTCTTTCTATTATTTTATTATTTTTATTATTATTTTTTTTATATTTTGTGTGGGAAGGGCGTCTCGCCCTCAATCCCACCCCCCTCAGTCCAGTCCAACACTTGGACGACTAAACATTATGGTGCCCCTTCTAGCAGGCAACATTTACCTACAGCCCTCCTGTAGGTCTTCCTGTCTTTCGCTCCTATCTTACACCCCCTATCCGCACTTCCACCGATCGGACTCTTCCGTCCTCGTCGGAGTAAGTGTCTACTACTCTTGCTAGCCTCCATTGATTGTTTATGATTGTGTCGTCCGTGATGATCACTAAATCACCTTTCTTTAGCTCTCTAGTGGTATTTCTCCACTTGCTCCTCCTATATAATGTGGGTAGGTATTCCTCGACCCACCTCCTCCAGTACTCTGCGCTTATCGCCTTAGCGACTTTCCAACTCTGTCGGGAGTGTATGTTATCTGGGTCTACACCCTGCATGTCGCCAGCCTTTCCATCAGAAAATGACTGGGTGTCAACACATCTAGTGATTCTTGGTCGTCATTTTCTGGATATAACGGTCTGCTATTGATGATACCCTCGCACTTAGCTAGCACTGTCTTTAGTATGTCCTCTGTCACCATGTGGGTGTTCATCAACTTCGTCATCAGACGCTTGGAACTACCCACGATTTTCTCGACGCATCCTAAAGTATGCGGAGCATACGGCGTCCTCCTCTCCCACTTCACCTGTCGTCTCCTCATGGCTGCCCTGACTTCCTCTCCTTCCAGGATGTCCAAGGCCTCCGCCAGCTCGTTCTCCGCCCCCACAAAGTTGGTTCCATTATCAGAGTAGATCACTGCGATCGTCCCACCTTTGCGGTCTCTGAATCTCTCTAGGGCATTGATGAATGCCGATGCGGTTGCGTCTTGGGCGAGTTATATTCCTACCGCCCTCATGTTGTTACATACGAAGATGATGCTGTAGCGTTTCTACGTTCTAGCGTTCCTTGATCTTTATTGGCCCGAACATATCTACGCTGCAATGCGTGAATGGCGGGTCATGCTGTCTCGCCCTACTGGCCGGTAATGGCGCCATCTCCTGTACAGCCCGCTCCTTTCTCGTCCGTCGGCAGGTCTGGCACTGCCCCACTACCACCTTCACCTTCTTTCTTAGCTGCGCGATCCAGAAGGTCCTCCGTATCTCCGTGAGGGTCTGGTTGGTGCCCCTGTGCAATATCGACTTGTGGGAGTCCCAAATGATCTGGTGGACTATCGGCGATCTGTTTGGGATGATAATGGGTTTCGGTGGGATGATGAGGCTGTTGTTATTCAGCACTCTGGAGTTCATTACTAGAATCCCATCATCATTGAGTTGTGGCGACAGCGTGATGAGCTCGCTGTCCCGACGAAGATGTTGTTGTTTGCTGACGCGCTCCACTTCGTCACCGTAGTTCTTTCTCTGTTCATACCGTATCACGGCCTTGGCCGCTCCCTCCAGATCGATGTTTGGTTTTCCCTTGGTGCCCTTGCCAATTCTCTTGAGGAATTCCCTGAAGGCCCTCCAGTACGCTACCAACTTCTTGGTCTTGTACCAGCTTGTGCTGTAGCTGAGTAGCCTATCCGTCGGGTTGTCGCATTGCTCTTCTAATTTTGGTTGCTCCTCCCTGATCTCCCTCGCCATCTGACTATATATCTCTTCACCTTCTGAGTCTTCTCCCTCTTCCTCTGGTGCTACTTCCTCTGAGCCCGGGTCCACCTTCTTCATTGGTGGCCAGGCTGTCCTATCGTTCAGGAACTATGGCCTGTGCTGCCACAATACTTCTACTAACCCTTCTAACTCTCTAACTCTACTAACTCTTACCAATACTCTAACTAACTATTACTAACTCTTACTAACACTCCTACTAACCCTTACTAACTCTTACTAACGGTACTACACGTACCCTCTTACTACTAACTAACTCCTCTAACAGTACTACGTACCCTCTTACTACCAACTCTCCTAACGGTACTACGTACCCTCTTACTACTAACTAACTCCTCTAACGGTACTACGTACCCTCTTACTACTAAGTAACTCCTCTAACGGTACTACATACACCCTCTTACTACTAACTCCTCTAACTCTTACTAACGGTACTACGTACCCTCTTACTACTAACTCTCCTAACGGTACTACGTACCCTCTTACTACTAACTAACTCCTCTAACGGTACTACGTACCCTCTTACTACTAACTAACTCCTCTAATGGTACTACATACCCTCTTACTACTAACTCCTCTAACTCTTACTAACGGTACTACATACCGTCTTACTCAATCAATCAATCAATCAATTGAGCTCATATGAGCTCGTATATTAGTTTTATTTAGAAATTGAAATCTCACGAATAAATAGGCTTATTAGCTGATTAGTGAACTATCATATGAACAGTTATTTGCAATTTGTGTAGCCTATTGAATTTGTGTAGTTATTTAATTAGCCAAATAAAGCAGTAGCATAGCTAGTGTTGCATTATTTGACTAAAAGAGAGGAAAATAATTCGTGATATATTGGTTCATTGCCATTCAAATGAACTTGGTACTCTACATCTTGCGATCAGTACTACTCTTACTAACTCTCTAACTAACTTCTATCTGCCTACTTACTTACTACGTACTTACTATGTACTATTACTTTCCTTTCTCTTACTCTCTTTCTATTATTTTATTATTTTTATTATTATTTTTTTTATATTTTGTGTGGGAAGGGCGTCTCGCCCTCAATCCCACCCCCCTCAGTCCAGTCCAACACTTGGACGACTAAACATTATGGTGCCCCTTCTAGCAGGCAACATTTACCTACAGCCCTCCTGTAGGTCTTCCTGTCTTTCGCTCCTATCTTACACCCCCTATCCGCACTTCCACCGATCGGACTCTTCCGTCCTCGTCGGAGTAAGTGTCTACTACTCTTGCTAGCCTCCATTGATTGTTTATGATTGTGTCGTCCGTGATGATCACTAAATCACCTTTCTTTAGCTCTCTAGTGGTATTTCTCCACTTGCTCCTCCTATGTAATGTGGGTAGGTATTCCTCGACCCACCTCCTCCAGTACTCTGCGCTTATCGCCTTAGCGACTTTCCAACTCTGTCGGGAGTGTATGTTATCTGGGTCTACACCCTGCATGTCGATGGTCGCCAGCCTTTCCATCAGAAAATGACTGGGTGTCAACACATCTAGTGATTCTTGGTCGTCATTTTCTGGATATAACGGTCTGCTATTGATGATACCCTCGCACTTAGCTAGCACTGTCTTTAGTATGTCCTCTGTCACCATGTGGGTGTTCATCAACTTCGTCATCAGACGCTTGGAACTACCCACGAGTTTCTCGACGCATCCTAAAGTATGCGGAGCATACGGCGTCCTCCTCTCCCACTTCACCTGTCGTCTCCTCATGGCTGCCCTGACTTCCTCTCCTTCCAGGATGTCCAAGGCCTCCGCCAGCTCGTTCTCCACCCCCACAAAGTTGGTTCCATTATCAGAGTAGATCACTGCGATCGTCCCACCTTTGCGGTCTCTGAATCTCTCTAGGGCATTGATGAATGCCGATGCGGTTGCGTCTTGGGCGAGTTATATTCCTACCGCCCTCATGTTGTTACATACGAAGATGATGCTGTAGCGTTTCTACGTTCTAGCGTTCCTTGATCTTTATTGGCCCGAACATATCTACGCTGCAATGCGTGAATGGCGGGTCATGCTGTCTCGCCCTACTGGCCGGTAATGGCGCCATCTCCTGTACAGCCCGCTCCTTTCTCGTCCGTCGGCAGGTCTGGCACTGCCCCACTACCACCTTCACCTTCTTTCTTAGCTGCGCGATCCAGAAGGTCCTCCGTATCTCCGTGAGGGTCTGGTTGGTGCCCCCGTGCAATATCGACTTGTGGGAGTCCCAAATGATCTGGTGGACTATCGGCGATCTGTTTGGGATGATAATGGGTTTCGGTGGGATGATGAGGCTGTTGTTATTCAGCACTCTGGAGTTCATTACTAGAATCCCATCATCATTGAGTTGTGGCGACAGCGTGATGAGCTCGCTGTCCCGACGAAGATGTTGTTGTTTGCTGACGCGCTCCACTTCGTCGCCGTAGTTCTTTCTCTGTTCATACCGTATCACGGCCTTGGCCGCTCCCTCCAGATCGATGTTTGGTTTTCCCTTGGTGCCCTTGCCAATTCTCTTGAGGAATTCCCTGAAGGCCCTCCAGTACGCTACCAACTTCTTGGTCTTGTACCAGCTTGAGCTGTAGCTGAGTAGCCTATCCGTCGGGTTGTCGCATTGCTCTTCTAATTTTGGTTGCTCCTCCCTGATCTCCCTCGCCATCTGACTATATATCTCTTCACCTTCTGAGTCTTCTCCCTCTTCCTCTGGTGCTACTTCCTCTGAGCCCGGGTCCACCTTCTTCATTGGTGGCCAGGCTGTCCTATCGTTCAGGAACTATGGCCTGTGCTGCCACAATACTTCCTTCTTTAAGAAAGTGTGGCGTGCCACGCCCCTCGATAACAAGTCCGCTGGGTTCTCGTCCGTTGGGCAGTAGTGCCACCTTTCCAACTCTGTCGTCGCCCTTATTTCGTCTACCCTATTTGCGACGAATATAGGGTATCTTGTCTTCTCATTGTGTAGCCAACCGAGCACTACCATGGAGTCTGTCCAGTAGTGTGTTTCCACTATGTTGGGAATAGTGTCCATCAAGTAGGCTGTGGCCCTTACTCCTAATCTTGCAGCTGTCAACTTGAGTTTCGGGACTGATGCTGAATCTGGCGGCGTCGACTTTGCTTTGCTGAATGCAAGTCTGGGCTTATGAGCCCCCTCTCGTTGTACTAGGTAAAGTGCCGCTCCGTATGCTTCCAATGATGCATCGGAGAACATGTGTAGATCCAGATCCGTCATGTCCCCATCCGGGAAATACACGCGTGGCATGCTGTATGTCCCCATCTGTTCTAAACTCTCCGTCCACTTGCTCCACTGCTTGCTGATTTCTTCCGGGACCTCTGTATCCCATTCGTCCTTTAACTTATATACTTTCTTAAGTATCTGTTTCCCCGTGACTAAAGTGGGGATGCTAGGCCTAGGGGATCGTATATCCTTGCTATGTACGATACATAGCCCCTCTTTGTGTGGATGTCCGCGCCCTCCTTGCTCAGTTGATACTTGAACTCGTCTGTCTCCCGGTTCCACATGATCCCCAGTGCTTTCTGCTGAGACTCTACTCTCTTGTTCTACTCTCATGTCCTGTCCCTTGGCTGTTGTCGGGTTATCCATGGTCGACTCTGGCCGTCTGTCTTCTATGGCTTTCATAAACTCCTCTGAGCTGGATTGGAACTTGGTCAGGTTAAACCTGGATCCCTTCAGGATGTCGCGAACCTCGCGCCCTGTATCCAGTAGTTCTTTAACCGTGTTTCCAGTCTCCATTCCGTCGTCTACATAGAAGCCGCGTCGAATCATATCGACCGCTTTGGCGCTATACTTCCCTTCTTTCCCCTCTACTGTATCTCTACAGCTGCAAGTCGTCGTAAATGAGGACGACTTGGCCCCCATGTTCTGCACCACCATCTTGTACATCGGTATTGTCGACGGTTCCTCGTCGCCGTTGTACCATAGGAAGCGCTGGCTGTCACTATCCTCCTCTGTCACACGGACTTGGTTGAACATGCCTTCAATATCGCAGGTGAAGGCGTGTCTCCCATTTCTAAATCTCAGTAGGACCTCGATTCCCGAGTTATAGATATTTGGTCCTTCCAGCAGATAGTCGTTTAGGCACTTGCCGTTGGTTTTAGCCGATGCGTCAACTACCATCCACAATTTACCTTTCTTTGGATCTAGAGCCACGTGAAGTGGCAGGTAGTAGGTCCTGTCCGTGTTCGGTTCGTCGACCGGTAACTCCATGGCCCATCCTTTCTCGACATACTTCCTTATCGTCTTGTGAATGTACTTATCCTTCTCGGGGCTCCGCTTCAGCGTTTGCTTCAGTTTACGAAGCCTCGTGAGTACCATTCCCTTGTTATCCGGTAGCGGTAATTTTGGTTGTTTCCACACCATCCCTATGGTGTACCGCCCCTCATCACATCTCATCGACTCCTTCACACTTTGCATCGCTTGTTTATCTTCTACCGAGGTTCCGACCCCGGTCTCTTTTAGTCCCTCAAAGTCCTGTCTGAGTAGTCTCCTGAGCTGCTCCTCCGCTCCTTCATCTTCCATCTCCCTCATAGTTCCCGCGAACATGCACCCTGATGTCTCCGACATCCTAAATGGAATCTTGGTTCTAATTGGGCCTCTTAGCGTCCACCCGAATGGTGTTAAAATTGCCATCGGGTCACGCTGTCTGTCTTCGCCGAAGACCGTCCGCATTCTCTCGTGGGCCGTCGGGCAGTCCATTCCCACTATAATGGATACCTTCCTAACGTCCACCTCTGGTATCGAGAAATCGATGCTGTCCAGGAATCTGTATTGTTCGACCTCGATGTTGGTTGGTCGCCTGGCGTTGATATTGATCGATTCTATCACCTGGATGGGGTCGATGGTCTCCCCATAATCGCATCCCGGTGCTATCGCTGCTATCCCGCACCGTCCCATCCTCATCTCCAGGACCTCATCTTTGCTGGAGGTGGTTGTTACCGCCATCCTACTTGGCCTCGTCTTTAGTCCTATCTCTTCGGCCACCCAATTCTCCACCAGTGTGA
Source organism: Nemertoderma westbladi (assembly GCA_032718475.1). Taxonomy (NCBI): domain Eukaryota; kingdom Metazoa; phylum Xenacoelomorpha; order Nemertodermatida; family Nemertodermatidae; genus Nemertoderma; species Nemertoderma westbladi. The sequence continues at coordinate 59,577 of JAUCBJ010007330.1, forward strand.
AGGCTGCTCCACTGTCGACCAGCATCAGTGTGGTTACTGATTGACCGCCTTCTCCGATTACCCTCACTGGTACTACCCCGAGTAGTACCCGTTCCTCTTTTCTTCGCCCCTACGGTGCTTGTCGCCATTGTCTGCCCTTTGCCTTGACCGAACTTAATTGGTGTTTCTTTGCATTGATCAGCTCTGTGTCCGCCCGCCACACATCGATGACAGATTCCACTCTTCCTTGCATATTCTACCTGATCTTGTTTGGGCAACGCTTGCCAATATCTGCAGTTCATGGTCTGATGAAGTGCGTTCGTGTGCAATTGGCATTTGTTGTTTGGATTATAGCCGTCCCTATACAGTGCGCTGCGTATCGCACTTACGTTCGTACCTAGATCCCTACTGTTCTTATTGTTTGGGTTCGGCCTACTGGGCGTGTTGGGGTTATGTTTGTTTGTGTTGTTATTTTGCCCCTGTCCGCTCCATGGTGTGGCCCTACCCCCGGCTACATGTGGACTAGCAGTCCCCTGCGTCGCCGCGTATGGCAGCGATTGTCTAAGCTTTGGCAATGCGTTTGCCGTGTTGTGTTCTGGTTTCGGCCTGTTATATTCGGTCTTTGGCCCCTTTCCCAGACTATCCTCGCTATAGACTGGGTCCGTAATCAATTCGGCTTCGTAGTTGAGGAAGTTCGACATTTCCTCTAGGCCCGGTTCCGCACCCTTCTTCTCCCGGGTGGAGAAAGCGATTTTTCTCCACTTATTGCGCAGCCAGATCGGCAGTGCCTGCGCTATCGTGGTGATGTTATTAGATGCGTTGAGTTCGTATGGCGCGTCTAGCGTCTTCAACACGATTAGCGCCTTCTCGACTTTGTTCGCAAACGTCTTTATGCTAACGGGGTTATCCTGTAGGCCACCCGATGTTATACCCCTCAGGGTCTGCCGGATGATCTTGGCCGGGTGCCCGTATTCCCTGTCTAGGGCCCGCCATGCTGTCGTGAAGCCACCCTCGATGCCCTGATACTGCCTCACGATGTTCATACGCTGGGCCTCCTGTATATACCTGTAGATATTTTAGGCACTCCGCCTGCGTCAGGTTCTTGGTTAATATCTCGTTGCTGTACATGCGCCGAAATTGCAGGTATTCTTCCGGCCTACTTCCGTCGAATTTAAATGGTTCTACGGGTGGTAGCTCGATTCTGGTCTTGAGTGCATCGATTAGTGTAGCCATTCCCATCGCCTGTGCTTCCAATGGGTTCGAAGGATGCTGTACAGATTCTCCCGTTGGGTGCGGTCCGCCCGTCCGGCCTGTTGCCTTCCGTTGCGTCGGATATACCATTGGGGGTAACGGCCCCCTCCATATTTCCGTGTCGCAAGATCTGTTCTCGTCCAGGGGGTTCGATGTTCTTATTTCTGTTTGAGTATATTGTTGATATTGTAATGGGGGAATGTCACCCTGCCCCCCCCCCCCCCCCCCCCCCCACCGGTGGTATGTTTGGTACTGGGGTTGATGTTAATATATTGGGGCCCATACACCTATCCGCAATAACTCTCCCCTCCCCTGGATATATGTTATGTCCCTGCATGTTTTAGTCATACTGCTGTGCTGGTACCGGTATAGGCCTATCCACTTCTGGCCTACCTACCGGTATATACTCCGCGACCTCCGGGTCCAATCCTGTCGTCCGCGCTACCCTATCGCCTACACTATCTCTCCCAGCATGGCCTATAGTATGTGCAGTAAGGCCTACAGTATGTCCTGCTGTCTGTATGTGTCCCTCCGGACCGAAGTTTAACCTTCTCGAATAATCCAAGAAGTCCTCCCCGCGACTACCGTACCCTCGATCGGCAGCTATATCCCGTCGGGAAGTTTCTCTTCGATCCCCTTTCCTATTCTCGTCCTCGTACCGGTACGCCCTGTACCCCTCTCTCGGCGTATAGTACACCTCGTCAGGTTGCGTCTCTCCGGGGCGATGGCAATCTCCCAGAGTTCTACCCCACTGACTCTCCAACTCCATCTCTACTACTGACGGCTCGCTATCCGTCCTCGCTCTCCGGTTGCTCGTAACAACACTTCTTCTACTCTCTTCTCTTCTTCTCTCCTCAATGTAGCGTCCCCGCTCGTGAGATCTCTTGTCGACCTCCCGGTTAAACTCCACTGTTCTTCTTCCCTCTTCTGACTGGGCTCGACGTCTCGTCGCTCGCCCGCTTGCAACGCCAACCTCCCTCTCTCTAGCCGCTCGCACGCCGCTGGGGATATTCGTGATCCTCCTACTGTTCTCCGTCGCCGGGTGCTGCGGTTCACCTAACTCGCCCCGCGCATTATCCGCCGATGCCTGTGGGACACTCTCTGCCCCCCCCCCCCTCTCGCCGCTAATCTCTCATTGTGGGGCTCTTGCACCCCCCCCCCCCCCCCCCACTCGCCACCTATCACTTTACTATCTCTCGCTTCACCTCTACGCCCCTCTCTAGTCGACGCACAATCTCTACTGCGGCTGGGTCTATTCACCCCCGCCTCTCCCTCTATCACTGCGTGGCCTGGCAGGCTCCCGTTGGGCTGACTCACCCCCGCTACTCTCTGCGTATTAACTACGTGGCCTTCCAGGCTCCCGTCGGGGTCTCTCACCCCCGCTACTCCTGGCGTACTAACTACGTGGCCTAGCAGGCTCTCGCTGGTCGGGCCACCTACGTCTGCCACGTTTATATTAATAGCACCATTATTAACATTATTGTTCAAATTATTTAAATTATTGGAGTTATACTGTACTGAATTCGAATTATTATTTAAATTATTTTGTATATTTGGGTTAGAATCGGGATTATTTTGTTCGTTTGAATTAAAATTATTATTTAGATTATTTTGCGTATTTAAATTTAAATTATTTGAATTACTTTGTATATTCGAATCTGGATTATTATTTGAGTTATTTTCTGTATTTAAATTAGGATCGTTCGGATTTAAATTATTGTTACCGGGCAAAATATTATTTCCTGCAATAAAAGTTTGATTAGCGTTGTCTACTAAGGTACTATTAATATTGACAACTTCTAACGTATTGTTATTAACCCCCCCGCCCGTACGGTTACACCAGTCTTGGGTCTGTCGTCCGGTCCCTGTAAGTGGGGTATTAACAAACGTTTCCATAACCTCTGGCTCCTCGTAAATACTACCCGAGCCAGCTTCACTCTCTGATAGTCCCAACTGCGCCAGTTCTAGTTGGCGCTTCTGTTTGGCCTGATACTGCATAAGCCTCCTCAACTGGGCATGCATATCATCCCACATGCGCTTTCCCGCTCTCTCTCTCTCTCTCTATCCTCTTGCAAACTCTGGTTCGCCAACTCTGTTTCTCTCGCCACCCGCTCTCTATGCTCGCTTTCTACTCTCGCTTCTCGCTCTCTTTGCTCGTTCATCTCTCTTGTCTCTCGCTCCTTATGCTCGTTCTCCACTCTCGTTTCTCGCTCCTTACGTTCCTTCTCTACTCTCGCTTCTCGCTCCTTATGTTCCTCTACCTCTCTCTCTTCTTGTTCTCTACAATTTCTCGCTACCCTCCCGGCCCTCTCTCTACACTCCCTTGCCAACTCTCTCTCTTTCTCTAGCAACGCAGTTCCCTCATCCAACTGCCTCTCTAATTCTTTCTGGTCTAGCACCACCATGTCTAATTGACACACCAGATCTATCTCCAACACCCTTCTTGCTTTCGCGGAGGATGTAGCTGACTTATTGGTCGCGACGGACTCCCGTCGCCTCTCTGTCCTGCTAATTCTCCCCTGCTTTCTGGAGTTCTCGCTAACCGACGAGACCGAATCCTCGGGATTAACCTCGGGTTCGCCCTCGTGCGGATCTGCCCAACCCACTAACTTAATTACCCTAGCATCCACTAAATATGGCCCTATGTACACCACTTCAGGCTCCATAACCCCGGATCACCATAGTTCAAATAGTTCGGTGGCGACCCTGCTCGCTCTCTCACTCGCCAGTTCTCCCTGCCCGAAACGAACTAAGTATCTGAAATGTTTTTTCGACTCACCTAGTCGCTGGCTCAACTTCCCCTGGTTTACCTTTGCTCCCTCTCTGGCCTCCTTGAGCTGTTTCTTCATGGCGTTGTAGGCCCGTCGAAGCTGATCGCTGGTTCCGACGTCCTCGTCGCCGACATCTCCTTCTCCTCTCCTGGTTCGGCGTCGTACCGGCGGCCCCACCGTCGCCGTTCCGGCTGGCCGGCGACTTCGGTACTTCGACCGCTGTCATGCGTCAACTCGTCCCTTTCTCGTGGTAGATGGCCGCCCTCTGCTTGGACTGGCGAATCCGGCGTCGCAGGTCGGTACCATCGCGTCGTGGCCTCGCGGATCGTTTGGTTGGTATCGTCCGGGGTCCGCGGCGGTGTCCTTTCTCCTTCCGATACTTGGGGTCCTGTGCTCATCTTTACAACTCCTCTGGCAGTTTGGTGTCTGGCAGTCACAGCTAGTTGCTCTGGTAGTTTTTCACTGTGACGGGATCAGTGGGATCCTGACCGGGTTTGTAGACTACGCGTCACCGTTTGGTTGTGAAATAAAGTTTGTTGTTATCGTCTTGATGTTCGTATTGATAATTTAATAAACACGGTAATAGGATAATATAACAGCACAGTTAATAGATTGATGGAATAACAGTGTACCGGTAGTAGGATAATATATGTGATTGTGGTGATGGTGACGGTGAAAAACATCACCGGTCTGCACTGAACTGAATGACTGAGTAAACTGATTAACTGACCGGTAATAGGATAATATATGTATTCATTCCTACATTACTTTGGCCTTTGTCCAGTGGATACTTTTCCCCGCTCCTATTGGTTGATGACCTACTTCACGCCTCTCACCTCTGTGGGAGTGCTTCCCCCCCCGCTGTTGGTTATCTGCCCTCTCGAGGTGGTTTGACCTCTAACCTCCCTTTGTGTGGCTTTTGGGGTGTATGTTATCCCCGTTATTGGGTGTGATACGAGATTGGTTGTTATCAATCTCGTATCTCCAATATTGCTGAAAAAGGCGCCACTTCCCAACTTTATGGGGGTAATGAGCGGAATTGAATCCGCTCACAATTATGGTACTATTAACATTAACTCCCTCTAGCGTATTATTATTACCCCCCCCCCCCCCCCCCAGCCTGTACGGTCACACCAGTCTTGGGTCTGTCGTCCGGTACCTGTATGTGGGGTATTAACAAAGGTTTCCATCACCCCTGGTTCCTCGTAAATACTACCCGAACCAGCCTCACTCTCCGATAAACCCATCTTTGCCAGTTCTAACCGGCGCTTTTGCTTCGCTTGATATTGCATTAATCCCCTCAGCCGGGTATGCATATCATCCCGCAAGCGTTTGCCCGCCCTCTCTCTCTCTCTCTATCCTCCATCAAGCTCTGGTTGGCTAATTCTGTCTCCCTCACCTCCCACTCTCTACGCTCGTTCGTTTCCCTCTCTACCCTCGCTGCCTCTCTCGCTTCTCGCTCTTTGCGCTCGTTCACTTCTCTTTCAATTCTCTCAGCCTCCCGCACCTTGCGCTCGTTTTCCACTCTCGCCTCCCACTCCTTGCGCTCTTTACGCTCATTCATCTCTCTCTCCTCCCGCCCTCTGCGTTCGTTTTTCTCTCTCTCCTCCCACTCCCTATAGTTTCTCGCCACCCTCTCGGCCCTCTCTTTACACTCTCTCGCTAATTCTCTCCCCCTCTCTAGCAACACAGTTCCCTCATCCAACTGCCTTTCCAGTTCCGTTTGATCCAGCGCAACAATGTCTAGTTGACACGCCAGATCTATCTCTAACACCCGTCTTGCTTTCGCGGAGGATGTAGCAGACTTATCGGTCGCGGCGGACTCCCTTCGCCTCTCCGTCCTACTAATTTTCCCCCGTTTGCTGGGGTTCCTACTAACCGACGACACCGAATCTTTGGGGTTAACCTTGGATTCGCTGTCGTGCGGGTCCGCCCATCCCACTAATTTAATTCCCCTGGCATCCACTAAGTAAGGCCCTACGTACACTACGTCTGGCTCCATCACCTCGGACCGCCACAATTCAAACAGTTCTGTGGCGACCCCCCTCGCCCTCTCACTCGCCAGTTCTCCCTGTTCAAAACGGACTAAATAGCGAAAATGTTTATTGGACTCACCTAGCCTCTGATATAGTTTAGGCTGGTCTACCTTTCTCCCTTCCTTAGCGTCTTTTAGTATCTTCTTCATGGCATTGTATGCCCGTCGCAGGCGATGTCCTCCTCCCGATCCCGATGTCCTCCTCGTTGACTCTACCTTCCCTCCTTGTCCGGCGTCGTACCGTCGGCCCCACCGTCGCTGTTCCGGTGGGCCGTTCGTCGCCCTCGGCCTATGGTTGGCCGGCGACTTCGGTACTCCGACCGCCGTCGTCATCTCACGTCGACTCCTCATTGACTTTCCCTCCTCCTTGTCGGCCGCCCTCTGCTTGGGTATCCGGATCGTCCCTCGTTGGCGAATCCTGGGTGGCGGGCTGGTATCGTCTCGTCGCGGCCTCTCGGATCGTTTGGTTGGTGTCGTCCGGGGTCCGCGGCGGCGTCGTTTCTCCCTCAGATTCTCGGGGCGTCTCGTTTCGTTCACTCATCTTGGTCCCTGTCCTCCTCGGGTTGTGGTCGCATCTGTTGTTGGAAGTTTTGACTGTGACGGGATCGACTCTCAGATCCCGACCGGGTAAGATTGTACGCGTCACTTGGCTGCTGGGCTGCTGGGCTAGTGTCTTTGGCCGAAGGCCGATGGGAAAATAACGTTGTTAGTTTGTTTCTCCGTATTAATGATCTCAGAAATAATAGCACAGTCAGATGTATACAGGTATAGTAACAATAATCAGTATAGCATAAATGACGACAGCAGCACATATGAAATGACGGTCAAAACTATGCTGGTCCGCAACTGTGTGATAATGATCTGACCGGGAAATCAGTAATCAGAGTAACTATGTGGTTGATACATATTGGTTTCACCTCTACGCTACTGTGGCCTTTGGTACCCAATGGATGCCCTCCTGTCCTTCCCCACGTGCTTCCCTGCCCGCTATTGGCTTATTTACTAATTGTCACTTCGCCACTCCCTGTAGGTGTTACTCCCTGGTGCTAGCCCCGCTAGCTGGGTTGTCCCTCTGAGGTGGTTTGACCTCTCACCTCTCTCTGTGGCTTAGGGCGTGTCCCCCCCCCCCCCCCCCCCGAGTTGGTCATGAGGCGAGATTATTTATTGGTAATCTCGCATCACCAACTATATTGGTAAAATGCCACTGGTCCCATTTTCGGTGGGTGGTGTAGGGAATTGAATCCGCTTAAACACTCCCTCGTCAGTAGCGCTAACCAGTTCAGCCAATCTCCCTTGACTCTTGTCTTTCTATTTACTTGTCTTTATAACATGTATGTATGTATAAAATTATAATGTACAAAAGCCTATGTATAATACGACAGCATTACTCGAACTGAATATTTATTTATTTGTACTTCCCTCCCGTTGCACTCAAGTTAACATACTTGAGGCCAGTAGGTCCTCTGTTAGAGATAGGGCATGTAACACAAGACTGCCAGGCCTCTTCAATAGAAGTGGATTAGGCGGGAGAGCAAGTGTCAGAGCCAACTGGCCGAACTGGTTAGCGCTACTGATGAGGCCTGATAGGCCGAAACTGGTTCAACCCCCAGTGTCGCGCCTCTATATTTTTCATACAACAAATCGTATTATTTATTATTTTGGTCTTTTTATGTTAATTTAGAGTTTTAGGTAGCGGCATTGATTCTGTTAATGATCGTATTGGCAATCTGACTAGACTGATCATTAAAAAGTACAAAGACGGTGACACGAATAATGTTAGTTTTGCTGCTGCTGTATTTTCCACTATAGACGATGAAAGCGGGATATTTACTCCGGAAATTAAGGTGGTTAGATTTATTACTTTCAGTTTCTTACCAAATAGAACCTAAAGTTCTACTTTTTATTACATCATTATTTAAAATAGTAAAACAAGTTGCTAACTGCGACTCTTTCTAACTTTCAACTAATCGTCAGACGCATGGGGTTTTTTCTTTCTGTCTGTAAAACTGTAAATCTGCTACATCTATATACTCCGTCAGTCATCTTATATACTATATCTGTACTTATATAATCTACTATACTGGATGTACTTATCTACTATACTATATGTACTTATCTACTATACTATATGTGCTTATCTATTATACTGTATGTACTTATCTACTATACTGTATGTACTTATCTACTATACTGTATGTACTTATCTGCTATACTGTATGTACTTATCTACTATACTGTATGTACTTATCTACTATACTGTATGTACTTATCTACTATACTGTATGTACTTATCTACTATAGTGTATGTACTTATCTACTATACTGTATGTACTTATCTACTATACTGTATGTACTTATCTACTATACTGTATGTGCTTATCTACTATACTGTATGTACTTATCTACTATACTGTATGTACTTATCTACTATAGTGTATGTACTTATCTACTATACTGCATGTACTTATCTACTATACTGTATGTACTTATCTACTTTACTGTATGTACTGATCTACTATACTGTATGTACTTATCTACTATACTGTATGTACTTATCTACTATACTGTATGTACTTATCTACTATACTGTATGTACTTATCTACTATAGTGTATGTACTTATCTACTATACTGTATGTACTTATCTACTATACTGTATGTACTTATCTACTATACTGTATGTACTTATCTACTATACTGTATGTACTTATCTACTATACTGTATGTACTTATCTACTATACTGTATGTACTTATCTACTATACTGTATGTACTTATCTACTATACTGTATGTACTTATCTACTATACTGTATGTACTTATCTACTATACTGTATGTACTTATCTACTATACTGTATGTACTTATCTACTATACTGTATGTACTTATCTACTATACTGTATGTACTTATCTACTATACTGTATGTACTTATCTACTATTCTGTATGTACTTATCTACTATACTGTATGTACTTATCTACTATACTGTATGTACTTATCTACTATACCGTATGTACTTATCTACTATACTGTATGTGCTTATCTACTTTACTGTATGTACTGATCTACTATACTGTATGTACTTATCTACTATACTGTATGTACTTATCTTCTATACTGTATGTACTTATCTACTATACTGTATGTACTTATCTACTATACTGTATGTACTTATCTACTATACTGTATGTACTTATCTACTATACTGTATGTACTTATCTACTATACTGTATGTACTTATCTACTATACTGTATGTACTTATCTACTATACTGTATGTACCGTACTTATCTACTATACTGTATGTACTTATCTACTATACTGTATGTACCGTACTTATCTACTATACTGTATGTACTTATCTACTATACTGTATGTGCTTATCTACTATACTGTATGTACTTATCTTCTATACTGTATGTACTTATCTACTATACTGTATGTATTTATCTACTATACTGTATGTATTTATCTACTATACTGTATGTACTTATCTACTATACTGTATGTACTTATCTACTATACTGTATGTACTGATCTACTATACTGTATGTACTTATCTACTATACTGTATGTACTTATCTACTATACTGTATGTACTTATCTACTATACTGTATGTACCGTACTTATCTACTATACTGTATGTACTTATCTACTATACTGTATGTACCGTACTTATCTACTATACTGTATGTACTTATCTACTATACTGTATGTACCGTACTTATCTACTATACTGTATGTACTTATCTACTATACTGTATGTGCTTATCTACTATACTGTATGTATTTATCTACTATACTGTATGTACTTATCTACTATACTGTATGTACCGTACTTATCTACTATACTGTATGTACTTATCTACTATACTGTATGTGCTTATCTACTATACTGTATGTACTTATCTTCTATACTGTATGTACTTATCTACTATACTGTATGTACTTATCTACTATACTGTATGTACTGATCTACTATACTGTATGTACTTATCTACTATACTGTATGTACTTATCTACTATACTGTATGTACTTATCTACTATACTGTATGTATTTATCTACTATACTGTATGTACTGATCTACTATACTGTATGTACTTATCTACTATACTGTATGTACTTATCCACTATACTGTATGTACTTATTTACTATACTGTATGTATTTATCTACTATACTGTATGTACTTATCTACTATACTGTATGTATTTATCTACTATACTGTATGTATTTATCTACTATACTGTATGTACTTATCTACTATACTGTATGTATTTATCTACTATACTGTATGTATTTATCTACTATACTGTATGTACTTATCCTATACTATATGTACTTATCTTTTAATACTGTATGTACTTATCCTATACTATATGTACTTATCTTTTAATACTGTATGTATTTATCTACTATACTATATGTACTTATCTTATAATACTGTATGTACTTATCTACTTTACTGTATGTACTTATCTACTATACTATATGTACTTATCTACTATACTGTATGTTGTTGATATACTGTATGTTTGACTAACTTTCTATCCGTAATCGGTATTCTGAAATTATGCTGCATTGAGTATATTATTATGCGGACATATTGATAAAATTCTTAACTTTCCGCATCTTAAAGGCCAGTGTCAGTGTTCTTTAACCCTTTATTGTACCGAGCAGACCATTTTAATGGAAAAAATTTAATTTATGTTTTTTGTTAATAAAATGGTGTCAATACTGTGAAATATAACAAAAAAAGCCAAAATATTATGATTTTGTGTGTTTTTACAACTCGTTACTTAAAAGCAATACGGTGCGACAAAAGAACGTAGTAATGAAGAAATATATAGTGAATGTTTTTTCTGTCTGTTTTATTCCAGTTTTGTTCCACTTCTTTCAACTGTTTGTATGTTCTTCAGCTGTCTGTCTGTCTGTCTGTCTGTCTGTCTGTCTGTCTGTCTGTCTGTCTGTCTGTCTGTCTGTCTGTATGTCTGTCTGTCTGTCTGTCTGTCTGTCTGTCTGTCTGTCTGTCTGTCTGTCTGTCTGTCTGTCTGTCTGTCTGTCTGTCTGTCTGTCTGTCTGTCTGTCTGTCTGTCTGTCTGTCTGTCTGTCTGTCTGTCTGTCTGTCTGTCTGTCTGTCTGTCTGTATGTTTGTATGTCTGTCTGTTTGTCTGTCTGTCTCTCTGTCTGTCTCTTTTTCAGTTTTTCTGTCTGTCTTTCTGTCTGCCTATCTGTCTGTCTCTCTGTCAGTATGTCTGTCTGTCTCTCTCTCTTTCAGTCTGTCTTTCTGTCTGCCTATCTGTCTGTCTGTATGTCTACCTGTCTGTCTATCTGTCTCTCTGTCAGTCTGTCTATCTGTCTGTCTCTCTTTCAGTCTGTCTGTCTGTTTGTCTGTCTGTTCTCTAAAATCGAGTTCCTCGTGATTTCAGTTCATATTTGTTTACAAATTATACTAATAATTCCTATAATAATAATTCCTAATATTTCCTAATAATCGAATAGTTACTAATAGTTTCCTAGTATTTCCTAATAATCTCATAATTACTAATAGTTTCCTAATATTTCCTAATAATCTAATAGTTTCCTAATATTTCCTAATAATCTAATAGTTACTAATAGTTTCCTAGTATTTCCTGTTGAATTTTATCCGGCAGAACAAATAGGGAAATATTAGGATTACATACACCAGCAGTTTATTGTAGGGTTACAGTACATTGTACATAATGCAGAAAATCCAGTCATATATAGATCATAGTCAAAAGGACAGTTTTGAATTTCCCGCCCACCTTAGAGTACATTATTTAATCGTACACTTTCAACACTCCCACTCCATTCAATTATCTCGTGAGTTAGGGAACTATTTGGTTCATTACACCCAGTTTATGGCGTAATCCTAAGAATTTCTCCCATGCTAGTCCCTTTGTGAGAATATCAGCCATCCATCATGTTTTGAGTTGGGCAGTATTTAATATCCACTTCACCATTCTCGATCTTCTCCCTGATGAAGTGGTAACGGATATCTATGTGCTTCGTTCGACGATGTTGAATTGGATTTGTAGCCAACGCAATCGCCCCCTGGTTATCCTCATATATAGTTCCGCTATTGAGATGAGCCACCCCAATGTCAGCCAGCAATCTGCTCAACCAGATGTATTTTTGGCATGCTGAAGTTAGAGCAATGTATTCAGCCTCAGTGGTTGATAACGCAACTGCAGGTTGTTGTTTACTTTGACAACTTATGGCCCCTCCATTGAATGTAAACACATAACCAGATGTGGATTTGCGATTTGACTCGTCCCCAGCCCAGTCAGAATCACAATATCCGACCAATAGTCCATTGTCGTTTCCAACGAATTTGATTCCATAATCCACTGTCCCCCTTATGTATCGTAGTAAATGCTTGATGCCTGCCCAGTGTGTCGCTCCAGGTTTAGATACAAAATGAGATAAAACGCCCACAGCCTGAGCAATATCTGGTCTAGTTCCAATCGCGGCATATAGCAAGCTTCCAATAACTGCTTGGTACAGTGCAGTATCGATACCCTCATCATCATCTGCGAGTTTATCAAACTTCCCATTAACTTCCATAGGAGTTGACACTGGATTACAACAGTCCATCCCAAAGCGGTACAAGATGTCTTTCAGGTATTGACTCTGAGAAATTGACATTTCCTTCGATTGACGATTCCTTGTGATAACCATTCCTAGTATATATTCTATTCGAAACTTTGACATCAATAGTGATTTCTCTTCATTGAGTAGATCGATGCAATTTGATGCAATAATCAAGTCATCCACATATACTGACAATAGGATGAATCTGTTATTTACTTTCTTAACATAAATACAGTTATCAGTCCCCGATTGTCTGTAACCCTCTCCTTTAAGGACTTTATCAAGTCTCCTATTCCAGAGACATGCTGATTGTTTCAACCCATATATACTTCTATTTAGTTTACAAACAGAGTTAGGGTATTCCTTATCTATGTATCCCTGTGGCTGCTTCATGTATATATTTGAATCAATCACCCCATTTAAAAAAGCCGTCTTGACATCTAACTGGTGCACATCCAGGTTAAGTTCATTCATAATAGCTAATAGAAGTCGAATTGAACTGTTGCGTGCAACAGGGGCAAATACTTCTTTAAAATCAATTCCTTGTTTCTGTGAGTAGCCCTGAGCTACCAATCGTGCCTTAAATCTACTGACATTCCCTTTGCTATCCCGTTTAATCTTGTAGGTCCATTTGCTCCCTATGAGATTCTTGTCATTGGATTGGATTGGTAGTTCTACCAAATTCCACGTATTATTTTCAGTCAGTGAGTTTATTTCATGGTCCATTGCTTCCTTCCATTGTTTATTATATGGACCCTGTGAAGCCTCATCGTAGGTTCGTGGCTCGTCCGACTCGATTATCATGGCAAATTCTGCATTGTCTGAAGCTTGAGGTATTAGGTCGTGTCGTCGCCAATCACGTGTTTCCCACCAGTTTCCCCGAATGACCCCTGGATCCAATTCCGGCTCTCTATGTTCACGGTGCGGATATCTATTAATCTCTACTGGGGCCCCTCCAGCCACTACATTATGGCCATCATCACCATACAGATGCTGGGCTCCCACTGGATCTCTAGTTTCAGTATTCTGTGGGATACTGAACACATGACTATCACCTAATTCATCGTACACCTCCTTTCCAGTTTTCGCAAAGTTATTCTCAATAAACTTTACGTCTCTACTAACCAACATCTTCTTAGATTCTGGACAGAAGAATTTTTAACCTTTATGTTCGTTGCAGTAACCAACGAATCTGCACCGAATGGATTTTGCATCCAATTTCTTCCTTGTCTTATCAGGGATATGAATGTATGCATCACAACCAAATACTCGCAGATTACTTACGTCTGGTTTGTGGTCATGCCAAACTTCATATGGAGTCTTTCCTCTAATAACTGACGTTGGACTCCGATTCCTTAAGTATACAGCCGTACTGACGGCTTCTGCCCAGAAACACTTAGGCAATGAAGAGTTATGGAGCATTGATCTTACACTTTCCATTAGTGTTCGATTTAGCCTTTCAGCTATCCCATTTTGCTGTGGAGTATGTGGTACACTGAATTCTCGTTGAATAAATCGTTCCGAACAATAATTATTGAATTCATTTGATGTGTATTCCCCACCATTGTCACTTCTGAGAATTTTTACCCTTTTTCCTGTAGCATTTTCAGCAGTAGCTACTGTAACGTAGTGAATTAGTTGTTGTGAATTACTTTAGCCTTATTTGTGTGTGGAGGGAGATTTGATTTGAGATTATTGTTCTTTAGTTGAATATAATGCGGAATGTAGGAATGTGAGAAAGACAGACTTTTAGATACCCTACTTCAGTACCGTACCTGTTATCTTAACATTGGCGCAGTGTGTAAATATAACAGTTTATAATGTCGCCGGGTAGTTTACCATATCTTAGTGTGGATTCCATATCATTTAACGCGTGGAAGAGACAATTAGACGCCTACTATGCTCGTAAAAATATTGATTCCAAGGATGGTGAAACTAAACTAACATGGCTTCCACAATTTGTATCCGAAGATTTGCTTATCACTATGGAGTACAAACTCGTTGATAAACGTTCCACTTTTGAAACTGTAATCGAAGCACTGGAAAAGGAATGGTATAAGTGCAAGAAACCGGTATCGCCCAGTGTTGATTTCTCGAAGTTTAAATTAGAGAAACCCTCTGAAGTCCAGAAAGGTTTAATTACATTGAAATTTTTATCGTACTATCTTTCGCTCGGCGACGACGCGGTTGTTCAGCGTTTAGTTGACACCGTACCGACGAGTATTAAAGCCACAGTTTTCGCATGGAGGGCGACTAATCCGAAGGCAACTTCGCGCGATGTTGCCGAGTTCATCCAACAACTTCCGGATCCCGAGGAAACTTCCGTGTTTGCAGCAAGAATTACCGGTCGAAGGAACTTTTCAACCGATAGGAGTGAATCAAGAATGAAACTCAAATGTTCAACATGCAATAAAGTTGGGCATACTGTTGAACGCTGTTGGAAGGATTTAACTTGCTACACATGTGGGCAACGTGGGCATATTTCTCGATACTGTGTGAAGTCAAAAAACTTGTCGGGGCTGTCAGGGACGAACTAACGCAGTCCAGTAGTTCCCTGACAGCCAGTTCAGTTTCTGTTGAATTTGTTAAAGGTGGTATGAGTAAACATAAAACTGCTTTAATTGACTCAGGTTCAGAAATTAGTTTAATTCCGAATGATGACCAATTGTTATCATTTGCAACAGAAACTCGCTGTGGAGATAGAACACTTAGGGCATTGGTTGGAAATCCATTTCAAATATTAGGATATGCAATGCTGGAATTTAAACTTGGTGGGAAACTTTGTAATCACTGGTTCGGTATTATTGATTCAAATCGTTTCGGTGTTATTATTGGCAGAGATATATTGTATAAATGTGGAGCAATTATCGACTTTGGGTTATCCCGAATTAGTTTACCTGCAGAAACTGCTTCAATTAAAAAGGAACTTTCGAAAGAAGACTTTTTATCTCAGTTCAGCCTACCGGCTCATTGGAATGAGAATGAAAGACGTAGACTTTCACAATTACTGTGGAAATACTCTGATGCCTTTAGTAATTCTCCAGAAGATATAGGATGTTATAAACATGCCGAACTTAATTTTGAGACTAGAGATCATACTCCGATATTTCAACGTGCTTATAGGCGGAGTGCAGTTGAGGAGAAAGAAATCATGGAACATGTCACAACAATGTTGGATATGAAAGTGATAGAGCCTAGTAAATCACCATGGGCTTTCCCAGCCCTGTTGGCTCCTAAGCCAGGAGGAAAAAAGAGATTTTGTGTGAACTATTCAAAACTTAATGAACTCATTGACCATGACCAATATCCTTTACCACGCATAGTGGATATAATCGACCAATTATCAGGTTGTCCGGTTGTTAGTACATTGGATTTACAATCAGCCTATTGGCAAATTAAGATCAATCCTGAAGTTCGCCCCAAAACTGCCTTTCAAGCAGGAAATGGATTTTACCAATTTACAAGAGCACCATATGGCATTCACCGCTGTCCTCCATTGTTTCAAAGAGAGATACGTCAAACTGTTAGAAAAACAGATGAATACCTACCAGAAAGTTCAAGGAAATTACCTGATCCATATTTAGACGATATTGTAGTTCCATCAACTAATGTTCCTGAACATATTGACATGCTGGAAAATATTTTCTCGAGATTAATCGAAGATGGATGGAAACTAAACCCAAGAAAATGTTCGTTTGGAAAACAATCAATAAAAATATTTGGATTTATATTTGAAAATGGCCTAATGAAGACAGATCCGGAGAAGATTCAGGGTATTCTGAATTATAACGAACCTAAAACACCAAAACAATTACAGACGTTCACTGGTATGTGCGGTTACTATTCACAATTTATTCATAATTATGCAACTATTGCGGCACCACTCTATACAGCTCAAACTTTACCATCAAATAAGTTTAAATTTAATGATGAATGCAAACGAGGATTTTCCCATTTGAAAGCATGTTTAAAGGATGAAAACATGGTATTGCGTTTGCCAGACTTTGAGGCCCCATTTGTCTTAGAAATAGATGCAAGTTCAGTGGGGATTGGAGCTGTATTATGTCAACCAATAATTGATGAAAGACCCATAGCGTATGCTTCTCATAAACTGACTCCAACAGAAAAAAGATACTCCACAACAGATAGGGAATTTTTGGCTTTGAAATGGGCCGTGCATAAATTTCATACGTACCTGCATGGAAGACCATTTAAAGTAATAACTGATCACAAGCCCTTAATAGCTCTTGTATTTAGGGGGAGTAATTGTTACAGTGACAGACAAGCACGTTGGAGGGAAACTCTAAGCCGATATGATTTTGAAATTATATATCGGAAGGGTGAAGATAATACTGTAGCTGATGCACTTAGCCGCTCGTATTTTGATCTCAATTTAAATGCAACAGCCCCCGAATATATCCCATCAGATAAAGCTCAATGTGCAGCAATTAGCATTTGTCTGAATTCCAATTGGGTCAAAAGACAATCTGAAGATAAAGATATTAAAACTTTGATAGATTCCAAACAAATACCTCCAAATTATACTATTACAGATGGTATTTTATATTATTTTGGACGAGTAGTAATTCCAGAAAATGAGATTAATAATATTATTGGTAAATATCATAGTTCAGGGCACTTTAGTGTCAAAAAGACAAGACTGAGTATCCTTACAGGTGGTTTATGGTGCAAAAATCTTTGGAAACGGGTACATTCGGCTGTTGAAAACTGCCGCACTTGTGCTTCACAAAAAGGTTATCGGCAATTTCATCCGGTAACTTTAACATTACCAACCGGACCAGCGCTATTGCCGTTTGAATTTGCCGCTATTGATATAGTGGGTCCATTACCAACACAGCGTTCGGGTTATACTCATGTACTAACCATAATAGATCATGCAACACGATTCTTAGTTGCGACTCCTCTCATTAAAACTGATGCATCTACTGTCGCCAAAGCTTTTCTCGACAACTGGGTTTTTCATTGGGGTCCACCGCGCGTTTTACTTTCTGATCGAGGTTCGAATTTTTTGGCGGAAATATTTAAGAATATTGTTTCTAAACATGACATTTCCAGACGAAAAACAACATCATATCATCCCCAGGGGAATGCGATTTGTGAGAGGATGCATCGGACATTGAATGATCGCTTGAGATGTATGGGTGGACCTTGGCTCGATAAACTTCAGGAAGCGCTGTATGACATTAATAGAACCCACAATGATGCTCTAGGATCTTCTCCATTGGAAATGGTATCGGGTAGATCTAAACAACCACCATTAACTGATTGGCCCTCTGAGGATAAACAAGTTACAGCAAAACCCCATATAGGAGATCAGGTCTTAGTGCGAACGAGAGGAATTTGCAATAAACTGAGTCCAAGATTTTCAAATCCAGGAGTTGTTGCAGGGAGGCCATTTGAGCAAGTAGTACTTTTAGCTGACGGTAGATCCATAAATATTCGAGATTGTAAAATTATTCATGTT
>JAUCBJ010007331.1:0-73549 GCA_032718475.1 Nemertoderma westbladi
TGTAGCAATCATAATAATAATCAGATTACACATCTTTACTTTAGGAAACATAAATAGGTACAAGACCATACACAACTGTTACATAATAGGTACAAAATGTACGCAACTTGGTACATAGTAGGTGTAAAAGGTACACAACTTGGTACATAATAAGTACAAAAGGTACACAACTTGGTACAATGGGTACAAAAGTTACACAACTTGGTACATTGTAGGTACAAAACGGCGCCCGGGATACAATGGTGTACCCGGAAAGAAGATGCGCAGATAAACGGATAAATTCGGCGAAAATAAACATAATTTCAGCATTCTTTAAAGATACCGACAGACCACAGACTGCGGGAATACAGGAATAACGGGAGTTTGCGTAAATTAGCGGGAATCTCGAACTGTCGAAAGCTTTCCCGAGATCACTTCCGTTTTTACTGTACCGGTACCCAATTGTGCCCACATCCAGATCGATCCGATAACCGATCACGTCGCCTAGTCCATATGGTTGTCCATAGTCGTCAAAATGCCGCCCGAAACACTTCTTACCGTTTCCTCCGAAGCCAAAACTATTTTTATCAGTCCCGATATCGAGTGTCGCGCTTCCGGTGCTCCAACTAACCCGGCATGGGCCCTCGCACCTCGTCCTTTACCGTCGCCTCGTAATAGCTGAATAGTAACGAAACGACCGGATCCGACTATTCCTTTAGTCGTCCGGGTACCGTGCCAACTCCTCTGGCCACGCGCATGACACAGCAACCGTCCGGGGAGATGGCCAACTGGTCACCTCTATCGCTCTATCGAATGAGTTCAACTGAAATTTCGTAGGCCTAGTTCTTCCCCCCGATTTCCCATCGAGTTTTCCATCTCGGAGTTTGTACCGTAGAGTTTCATGGACCAGCTGTAGTATCGGGATACAGAATGCCCCGGTCTTCCCGCTTCCGCCGCCATCAGCACAGTCTCCACCGCCCAGGATCAGAGCTGCAGAGGGACAGCCTCACCCTGCAAGTTGGTCGGTAGACTCCATTCCAGGACATCCAACAGTCCAACGCGCGTCCGATTTCCTTCTGAACACCACAGTCAGCTACAGAGCTACGAATGATCCCATACTGTGTACTGCAGTACTGCCATACCTGCATACTGCAGTACTGCCATGCCATCATACAATAGCCTAATGCAATAGGCCAATACAGCAATAGTCATACAACCAGACTGCGTTCAGTGTTAGGCAAAACAGAAGTAGGCCTAGCCTAAGCAGCTAGGCTTGTACAGTCTGCAGTCTGACAGTTGTAGCTACAATAATTGCCGAAATGCATCGGATCGGATCGGATCGGACGGCATCTGACTATAAATGCACCCTAGCAGGATTCTCGATTCAGGGATTGAGTACAGCCTGACAGTACCGGTACACATGGTACATGCAGAATTGCAAAATTTGTCAGAAAACCAGCTGATTTATCCTACAGTAATAATAATTTAACGCATTTTAAATTTGGATAAATAAATTTATTATAACTGCAATAACAGTTACACTGATGCTGCACGAAGGCCCCACGCAAATTCTACTTGGAAAATTTTCAAACTTTTGCCAAACAACATGTGTACCAAGTTTGGATAGATTTCATCAAGGATTGGCCGAGTTATTAACGTTTAAAATAAAATACTGAAAAAAAAACGCGACAGAACGACAGAACGACAGAACGACAGGTTGATTAATGGTACCACTACGCTAAGGCTCACTCACTTCGTGGCTCGCCCCACAAACAGCGATATGGCTGAAGGTTTAGATTTCGGTCTATTGCCTACACTCAGACATACCATTAGCAGATTAGGCCACCTGGCCCGCCTGTATGTACGTACACGGCTGCCCCAATCTGCCAATGGAGCAGTAGGGTGGCCCAAATTTTTTTTATAATAATCTACTTTATAATAGTTAATTAATTAATAACAATTACGGTAATGATATTTAACACACGTGAACAATACCCAATCCACACGCTTTCAACCTGGAAACTCTTAATAATACCGAGCTCACTGTCAAGAAAGTAATATTGCTGTTTTTATATACCATGATTTTGGGTAAAATAAAACAACATCAGGGTAATAAAAACTTTCGTAATTTGATTAAAACTTTATTATAGTAATTCATTGTCATTAAGCCCATAAGTCATAAATTATTTTAACTGATTTTGGCCTGGCCCTGTCGCAATTTATTTGATTGTCATTTATACCAGTGGGCAATTTTACAAAAATTTTGATGTTTTGATCATTGGGAGTCTCCCCCCCCCCCCCCCCCCCCCCCCCCGAGTACTGGAGTTTCCTCTGGGGAGTATTGTTCTGGGGGGAATGTACAGGAAGTAATTTGTAAGACTTTGTAGGCGTTCCTTGACCTAACTGCCGAAGAAAACTTTACTTTTTTTACTTCGTGTGTAGGCCTATTTGTTGTTATAGCATTGAGATCAAGCGGTATGTCCTAATAGACGAATCAGATTTAGAGTTTGAACCATTTTACTTTGGTGAATACTTTTTAGTTTTAGAAATGCTTCTAAACGTGTCATTAAAATTTAGAATTGTGATTTTTATTTATATATTTCACTAACAGATTTAGAAAAAAAACTTTGGTACAGCCTATGACCCCGTAAGATTTTTTTAGTTGACGGAGCTACCGCACGGTGATGTTTTTGAACAGATATGGGACATTCAAAAAAATTTGGTATTAAAAAAAACTCCACTAAAAGTTTGCGCTGGTTTTTTAGAGGGTCTTACATACTGCAACTAAGAAAACTGCCATAGCAACGCAGCTCTTATATTATATATGACGAGTTAAAATTGATAGCAGATTAATCGGTTGGATTTTAAGAATTTAATGGAGTATAAATCGTGGAGTTATATGGGTCTCCTTGGTTGGTTAAGGTTATATGTGATGTCCTGATGTACCTGACAGTATTAGTATATTACCGGTATTATCTGGTTTGTTTCGGGGACCTTTACCTTTGTACAGCACATTGCATAGACATTATTTCCACTTTGATACAATTCAAGTTGACGTCATGAATCATAAATTAAATAGTGTTACCCAAAAGTAAAGTGTTAATTGGTGAGCGGCTAATAGTAATTCAAATGGGACGTTATCGGATCCTCCGGATTTCTGGTTCGGTATCTTCCTGAACCCCTCCACTACTTCCCCAACATCTGTTGCTCCACATTTATTGCACCAATGGCACTGGGCAAGGAGGTTCGGATCCACGTTTACGGCACCAATGGCGCTGGGCAAGGAGGTTCCGATCCACGTTTGCGGCACCAATGGCACTGGGCAAGGAGGTTCCGATCCACGTTTACAGCACTAATGGCACTGGGCAAGGGGGTTCGGATCCACGTTTACGGCACCAATGGCACTGGTCAAGGAGGTTCGGATCCACGTTTACAGCACTAATGGCACTGGGCAAGGGGGTTCGGATCCACGTTTACGGCACCAATGGCACTGGGCAAGGGGATTCGGATCCACGTTTACAGCACTAATGGCACTGGGCAAGGAGGTTCGGATCCACGTTTACAGCACTAATGGCACTGGGCAAGGGGGTTCGGATCCACGTTTACGGCACCAATGCCACTGGGCAAGGGGATTCGGATCCACGTTTACAGCACTAATGGCACTGGGCAAGGAGGTTCGGATCCACGTTTGCGGCACCAATGGCACTGGGCAAGGAGGTTCCGATCCACGTTTACGGCACCAATGGCACTGGGCAAGGAGGTTCGGATTCACGTTTGCGGCACCAATGGCACTGGGCAAGGAGGTTCCGATCCACGTTTACAGCACCAATGGCACTGGGCAAGGAGGTTCGGATCCACGTTTGCGGCACCAATGGCACTGGGCAAGGAGGTTCGGATCCACGTTTGCGGCACCAATGGCACTGGGCAAGGAGGTTCGGATCCACGTTTGCGGCACCAATGGCACTGGGCAAGGAGGTTCCGATCCACGTTTACGGCACCAATGGCACTGGGCAAGGAGGTTCGGATCCACGTTTGCGGCACCAATGGCACTGGGCAAGGAGGTTCCGATCCACGTTTACAGCACCAATGGCACTGGGCAAGGAGGTTCGGATCCACGTTTGCGGCACCAATGGCACTGGGCAAGGAGGTTCCGATCCACGTTTACGGCACCAATGGCACTGGGCAAGGAGGTTCGGATCCACGTTTGCGGCACCAATGGCACTGGGCAAGGAGGTTCCGATCCACGTTTACAGCACCAATGGCACTGGGCAAGGAGGTTCCGATCCACGTTTACAGCACCAATGGCACTGGGCAAGGAGGTTCGGATCCACGTTTGCGGCACCAATGGCACTGGGCAAGGAGGTTCGGCTCCACGTTTACAGCACCAATGGCGCTGGACAATGGGATTCGGATCCACGTTTACGGCACCAATGGCACTGGGCAAGGAGGTTCGGATCCACGTTTGCGGCACCAATGGCACTGGGCAAGGAGGTTCGGCTCCACGTTTACAGCACCAATGGCGCTGGACAATGGGATTCGGATCCACGTTTACGGCACCAATGGCATTGGGCAAGGAGGTTCGGCTCCACGTTTGCGGCACCAATGGCGCTGGGCAAGGAGGTTCGGCTCCACGTTTACGGCACCAATGGCACTGGACAGGGGGTTCGGATCCACGTTTACAGCACCAATGGCACTGGACAAGGGGGTTCGGATCCACGTTTACGGCACCAATGGCACTGGACAGGGGGATTCGGATCCACGTTTACAGCACCAATGGCACTGGGCAAGGAGGTTCGGATCTACGGTTGCGGCACCAATGGCGCTGGACAGGGGGATTCGGATCCACGTTTACAGCACCAATGGCACTGGACAAGGAGGTTCGGATCCACGTTTGCGGCACCAATGGCGCTGGGCAAGAAGGTTCGGCTCCACGTTTACGGCACCAATGGCACTGGACAGGGGGTTCGGATCCACGTTTACAGCACCAATGGCACTGGACAAGGGGGTTCGGATCCACGTTTACGGCACCAATGGCACTGGACACGGGGATTCGGATCCACGTTTACAGCACCAATGGCACTGGGCAAGGAGGTTCGGATCTACGGTTGCGGCACCAATGGCGCTGGACAGGGGGATTCGGATCCACGTTTACAGCACCAATGGCACTGGACAAGGAGGTTCGGATCTACGGTTGCGGCACCAATGGCGCTGGACAGGGGGATTCGGATCCACGTTTACAGCACCAATGGCACTGGACAAGGAGGTTCGGATCCACGTTTACGGCACCAATGGCACTGGACAAGGAGGTTCGGATCCACGTTTACGGCACCAATGGCACTGGACAGGGGGTTCGGATCCACGTTTACAGCACCAATGGCACTGGACAAGGGGGTTCGGATCCACGTTTACGGCACCAATGGCGCTGGACAGGGGGATTCGGATCCACGTTTACAGCACCAATGGCACTGGGCAAGGAGGTTCGGATCTACGGTTGCGGCACCAATGGCACTGGACAAGGAGGTTCGGATCCACGTTTACGGCACCAATGGCACTGGACAGGGGGATTCGGATCCACGTTTACCGCTCCAATGGCACTGGACAGGGGGTTCGGATCCACGTTTACGGCACCAATGGCACTGGACTGGGGGTTCGGATCCACGTTTACGGCACCAATGGCACTGGACAGGGGGATTCGGATCCACGTTTACAGCACCAATGGCACTGGGCAAGGAGGTTCGGATCTACGGTTGCGGCACCAATGGCGCTGGACAGGGGGATTCGGATCCACGTTTACAGCACCAATGGCACTGGACAAGGAGGTTCGGATCTACGGTTGCGGCACCAATGGCGCTGGACAGGGGGATTCGGATCCACGTTTACAGCACCAATGGCACTGGACAAGGAGGTTCGGATCCACGTTTACGGCACCAATGGCACTGGACAGGGGGATTCGGATCCACGTTTACAGCACCAATGGCACTGGGCAAGGAGGTTCGGATCTACGGTTGCGGCACCAATGGCGCTGGACAGGGGGATTCGGATCCACGTTTACAGCACCAATGGCACTGGACAAGGAGGTTCGGATCCACGTTTACGGCACCAATGGCACTGGACAAGGAGGTTCGGATCCACGTTTACGGCACCAATGGCGCTGGACAGGGGGATTCGGATCCACGTTTACAGCACCAATGGCACTGGACAAGGAGGTTCGGATCCACGTTTACGGCACCAATGGCACTGGACAGGGGGTTCGGATCCACGTTTACGGCACCAATGGCACTGGACTGGGGGTTCGGATCCACGTTTACGGCACCAATGGCACTGGACAAGGAGGTTCGGATCCACGTTTACGGCACCAATGGCACTGGACAAGGAGGTTCGGATCCACATTTACGGCACCAATGGCACTGGACTGGGGGTTCGGATCCACGTTTACGGCACCAATGGCACTGGACAAGGAGGTTCGGATCCACGTTTACGCCACCAATGGCACTGGACAGGGGGTTCGGATCCACGTTTACGGCACCAATGGCACTGGACTGGGGGTTCGGATCCACGTTTACGGCACCAATGACACTGGACAAGGAGGTTCGGATCCACATTTACGGCACCAATGGCACTGGGCAGGGGGATTCGGATCCACGTTTACAGCACCAATGGCACTGGACAAGGAGGTTCGGATCCACGTTTACGGCACCAATGGCACTGGACAGGGGGTTCGGATCCACGTTTACGGCACCAATGGCACTGGACAGGGGGTTCGGATCCACGTTTACGGCACCAATGGCACTGGACTGGGGGTTCGGATCCACGTTTACGGCACCAATGGCACTGGACTGGGGGTTCGGATCCACGTTTACGGCACCAATGGCACTGGACAAGGAGGTTCGGCTCCACGTTTACAGCACCAATGGCACTGGAAAAGGGGGTTCGGCTCCACGTTTACAGCACCAATGGCACTGGACAAGGGGGTTCGGATCCACGTTTACGGCACCAATGGCACTGGACAGGGGGTTCGGATCCACGTTTACGGCACCAATGGCACTGGACAGGGGGTTCGGATCCACGTTTACGGCACCAATGGCACTGGACTGGGGGTTCGGATCCACGTTTACGGCACCAATGGCACTGGACAAGGGGGTTCGGATCCACGTTTACGGCACCAATGGCACTGGACAGGGGGGTTCGGCTCCACGTTTACAGCACCAATGGCACTGGAAAAGGGGGTTCGGCTCCACGTTTACAGCACCAATGGCACTGGACAAGGGGGTTCGGATCCACGTTTACGGCACCAATGGCACTGGACAGGGGGTTCGGATCCACGTTTACGGCACCAATGGCACTGGACAGGGGGTTCGGATCCACGTTTACGGCACCAATGGCACTGGACTGGGGGTTCGGATCCACGTTTACGGCACCAATGGCACTGGACAAGGGGGTTCGGATCCACGTTTACGGCACCAATGGCACTGGGCAAGGAGGTTCCGATCCACGTTTACAGCACCAATGGCACTGGGCAAGGAGGTTCGGATCCACGTTTGCGGCACCAATGGCACTGGGCAAGGGGGTTCCGATCCACGTTTACAGCACTAATGGCACTGGGCAAGGAGGTTCGGATCCACGTTTACGGCACTAATGGCACTGGGCAAGGAGGTTCCGATCCACGTTTACAGCACCAATGGCACTGGGCAAGGAGGTTCGGATCCACGTTTACGGCACCAATGGCACTGGGCAAGGAGGTTCCGATCCACGTTTACAGCACCAATGGCACTGGACAGGGGGATTCGGATCCACGTTTACAGCACCAATGGCACTGGACAAGGAGGTTCGGATCCACTTTACGGCACCATTCGTATGGCTCCGATTCTGTATTTTATCTGCTGTACGATTTTGTATGATCGTTTCGAGTCACAGGAGGGAGTTGGGGGTGGGTGGAATCTTCTCTACACCTGTGGTGAAGCAATTATTAATTCATGACATCGTTTATAACATTCCGAGTCAAACCAGGTTCTAAATTTCCTGAATGGTTAGTGATAGTGTGGTAGTAGTTGATAATGGTGTGGAGGGAGTTTATTGTCTTTTAACTTTGATCTGAGACAATTGTTTTGGTTGTATTCTGTTGAGCAATGCTATCATCCTTGCAAAACCATTTTCTATTAAGTAAACAAAACCGAGATTTATATTTGTTCCCATAAGTGGAGTTTGTGTCGTTATATAAACGTGTCCGCTATCATCTACAATAATTGCATGCGGAATTCCTGGGAGTTTTTCATCTGTAATTATCACCTCACCATTACTGCCATTGAGATCGAATCTTTCAATTCGTTTCGTTATGGAATAACTCTCCAATAAATATATCATATTTGTTGTTACATCCAGAGCTAAACCGTTAGGCCACTTTAAATCTTTTTCTATAAGTTTAACTGGATCTGTTCCTCCACCCATACTCCCTCTCATTACAGCCGGACTTGTTCCGTAATCAGTCCAATACACGAATCCCTGCATACGGTATACCATTTATAATTCTTATTTAAACGTGGCAAGACCCTCACCATCCAAGGATCATCAAGTCCCTTATTGTCTCCATGCTCGGAGTCCCCACAACCTTAATGAATATGCCACGCTCGAAGTCTTTTAGAAACGTTAAATACTTAAACCACAATTATGAACAAGAATGGTCTACTATGATGGGATAAATGAGCTCCAAACACTCAGGTTTTTTAAAGACCTCAAGGGGAACACCATCTACTCCACTGGCACGATTGGTATTAATTCTCTTTGCAGCGGCCTTTACTTCAGTAAAGGATATATCGCCAATGGGAATATCTGGGAGTACAGACTCAGACACTTTTACTTCTATAAAGTTTCAGGGAATTCCATATCATTATTGAGGAGCTTTTCAAAGTGGGCTTTCCAACCATTGAGGCCATCGGCTGGTGATTCTGCCTTAACCTTGGTGGTTGGTTATAGCCGGTCGTCCATGGCTACGCTTTCCTTGTGTTGGTTGTCAGAAAAGTAGATCTGGAATGACCTTATATTTACTTCTCCAGCAGTGCCCACGGAATGTTAATCTGCATTCACGGAGGGTGGTTGATACAGGTGGTATAGTACCATAGAGCTCGGCGTTTGTCATTTGTTGTCTCCAGCTGATGTTTAGGGCCGCCCTTAGTAGTCTTGTGTAGCAACAATCAATTCGGTGTTCAAGTGATTTCGTTAGTGTCCAGGTCTCACCCCCGTACAAAAGTACACTTTCCACTGTGGCTCGAAAGAACTTTGCTTTCCTAACGTTGAAGTCTTTTTTGCTGATCTGGCAGAGAAGAGCAGTTTGACCTTTGGATCTGCCTTTGGATCCTTTTGTCAAGTTCTTGACACGATTTTTCAGATAGGTATGTAACTGAGTCATTCGTATTAAAACCTTTCCTGAAACCAAATTAATGGGGATTATGTAAATTATGTTTGTCAATATATGAATTTATTTGTATAACTAAAAGCTTTTCAAATATTTTTGAAACAGGATGTGTAACTGATATAGGACGGTAGTTTGTGGGGTCGTGATTCTTTTAGTTTTGAAGGAAAGATTGATTTAGTAATCAGAATTAACAAATATTTGTTAAGGGGTTTGAATTTTGTATATCAATAAGCTTGTAGATGCGTAGCGGGGAACAGATGGTTTGTTTTCTTTTAATTGTTGGATTACCTTATTTAGTTCTAGAATAGTAATGCAGCGAAAGGAGAATTTTTCAGAAACATGTTGTGTTGCTGCTGATTGCGCATGAAAAATTATTTGATAGTGAATTTTCCTATATTTCGATAATATGTCTCGTTGAATGCCTTAGCTACGTACTGTTTGTCAGAGATAAGTATAACGTTGTATTTCAAGGTGATTGGCGTTTGACTGTCATTACGCTTATTTAAAATACTGTTTATTAATTTACAACGTGCTTCAGTGTTATTAATAATATTAAATTTGGTTTTAATGTATTCAGTTTTTAGTCGTTTGTTTAGATTATTATATTGATTTCTCGCTTGTTTGAATTTTGTGTAGTTTATTTCAGTTTTATTTCCGCTTTATTTTCGTTTGATTTCCGTTTAATTTCCGTTTAATTTCCGTTTAATTTCCGTTTTATTTCCGTTTTATTTCCGTTTTATTTCCGTTTTATTTCCGTTTTATTTCCGTTTTATTTCCGTTTTATTTCCGTTTTATTTCCGTTTTATTTCCGTTTTATTTTCGTTTGATTTCCGTTTAATTTCCGTTTTATTTTCGTTTGATTTCCGTTTAATTTCCGTTTAATTTCCGTTTAATTTCCGTTTAATTTCCGTTTTATTTCCGTTTTATTTCCGTTTTATTTCCGTTTTATTTCCGTTTTATTTCCGTTTTATTTCCGTTTTATTTTCGTTTGATTTCCGTTTAATTTCCGTTTTATTTCCGTTTTATTTCCGTTTTATTTCCGTTTTATTTCCGTTTTATTTCCGTTTTATTTCCGTTTTATTTCCGTTTTATTTCCGTTTTATTTTCGTTTTATTTTTCGCCATTTCTGGAGCTTGGTATATTTATCTTTGTTTATGCTGTATTTTCTAGTTCTTGGGTTGCTTTATGTTCAGTTTTTAACATACTTTTAATTGGGGCATGTTTGTTCAGTATGCGTTCCTACATTTCTGTCAAAATAATCAAGTTTTAAGTTGATTTCATGATTTCAAAGCAAATTTCATTTTACAAACTTTGCGAGTTGAAAGTCCGAGGTTAATCAATCGTAGTCTGACAGGAATTCAGATATTCAAAGAACAGGTCTACAGTAGTTCCTCCTCCCCTTGCCCCCAGACAGTCCATCCGTCGTCATAGAATCTGTACCTTATTATGTTTTTATGTCGGTTTTAACACTGAAAGCTAAACAAAACAAAACAGTAATTATCATTAGAACATAACAATAATAGAGAAAGGGATAAAGCAAACAAAAAACAGTAAATAATACAGTTACTGTACTTAACCGATACATTTCGGATGCATATAGTGTCTGAAATTGCCTGAAGAAACTCTAATATATTTTCTGGATCTAGGACACTTCCCCCCCGGACACTTCTGGATAGTAGTTAGATAGTGTGGTAGTAGTTGATAATGGTGTGCTGGGGGTTGATTGTCTTTTAACTTTGATCTGAGATAATTGTTTTGGTTGTATTCTGTTGAGCAATGCTATCATCCTTGCAGAGCCATTTTCTATTAAGTAAACAAAACCGAGATTTATATTTGTTCCCATAAGTGGAGTTTGTGTCGTTATATAAACGTGTCCGCTATCATCTACAATAATTGCATGCGGAATTCCTGGGAGTTTTTCATCTGTAATTATCACCTCACCATTATTGCCATTGAGATCGAATCTTTCAATTCGTTTCGTTCTGGAATGACTCTCCAATAAATATATCATATTTGTTGTTACATCCAGTGCTAAACCGTTAGGCCACTTTATATCTTTTTCTATAAGTTTAACTGGATCTGTTCCTCCTCCCATACTCCCTCTCATTACAGCCGGACTTGTTCCGTAATCAGTCCAATACACGAATCCCTGCATACGGTATACCATTTATAATTCTTATTTACGCATATGCGCATACGGTAAACCATATATAATTCTTATTTAAACGTGGCAAGACCCTCACCATCCACGGATCATCAAGTCCCTTATTGTCTCCATGCTCGGAGTCCCCACAACCTTAATGAATATGCCACGCTCGAAGTCTTTTAGAAACGTTAAATACTTAAATCACAATTATGAACAAGAATGGTCTACTATGATGGGATAGATGAGCTCCAAACACTCAGGTATTTTAAAGACCTCAAGGGGAACACCATCTACTCCACTGGCACGATTGGTATTAATTCTCTTTGCAGCGGCCTTTACTTCAGTAAAGGATATATCGCCAATGGGAATATCTGGGAGTACAGACTCAGACACTTTTACTTCTATAAAGTTTCAGGCAATTCCATATCATTATTGAGGAGCTTTTCAAAGTGGGCTTTCCAACCATTGAGGCCATCGGTTGGTGATTCTGCCTTAACCTTGGTGGTTGGTTATAGCCGGTCGTCCATGGCTACGCTTTCCTTGTGTTGATTGTCAGAAAAGTAGATCTGGAATGACCTTATATTTACTTCTCCAGCAGTGCCCACGGAATGTTAATCTGCATTCACGGAGGGTGGTTGATACAAGGTGGTATAGTACCATAGAGCTCGGCGTTTGTTATTTGTTGTCTCCAGCTGATGTTTAGGGCCGCCCTTAGTAGTCTTGTGTAGCAACAATCAATTCGGTGTTCAAGTGATTTCGTTAGTGTCCAGGTCTCACCCCCGTACAAAAGTACACTTTCCACTGTGGCTCGAAAGAACTTTGCTTTCCTAACGTTGAAGTCTTTTTTGCTGATCTGGCAGAGAAGAGCAGTTTGACCTTTGGATCTGCCTTTGGATCCTTTTGTCAAGTTCTTGACACGATTTTTCAGATAGGTATGTAACTGAGTCATTCGTATTAAAACCTTTCCTGAAACCAAATTAATGGGGATTATGTAAATTATGTTTGTCAATATATGAATTTATTTGTATAACTAAAAGCTTTTCAAATATTTTTGAAACAGGATGTGTAACTGATATAGGACGGTAGTTTGTGGGGTCGTGATTCTTTTAGTTTTGAAGGAAAGATTGATTTAGTAATCAGAATTAACAAATATTTGTTAAGGGGTTTGAATTTTGTATATCAATAAGCTTGTAGATGCGTAGCGGGGAACAGATGGTTTGTTTTCTTTTAATTGTTGGATTACCTTATTTAGTTCTAGAATAGTAATGCAGCGAAAGGAGAATTTTTCAGAAACATGTTGTGTTGCTGCTGATTGCGCATGAAAAATTATTTGATAGTGAATTTTCCTATATTTCGATAATATGTCTCGTTGAATGCCTTAGCTACGTACTGTTTGTCAGAGATAAGTATAACGTTGTATTTCAAGGTGATTGGCGTTTGACTGTCATTACGCTTATTTAAAATACTGTTTATTAATTTACAACGTGCTTCAGTGTTATTAATAATATTAAATTTGGTTTTAATGTATTCAGTTTTTAGTCGTTTCTTTAGATTATTATATTGATTTCTCGCTTGTTTGAATTTTGTGTAGTTTATTTCAGTTTTATTTCAGTTTTATTTCGGTTTTATTTCCGTTTTATTTCCGTTTTATTTCAGTTTTATTTCCGTTTTATTTCCGTTTTATTTCCGTTTTATTTCCGTTTTATTTCCGTTTTATTTCCGTTTTATTTCCATTTTATTTCCGTTTTATTTCCGTTTTATTTCCGCTTTATTTTCGTTTGATTTCCGTTTTATTTCCGTTTTATTTCCGTTTTATTTCCGTTTTATTTTCGTTTGATTTCCGTTTTATTTCCGTTTAATTTCCGTTTTATTTCCGTTTTATTTCCGTTTTATTTCCGTTTTATTTCCGTTTTATTTCCGTTTTATTTCCGTTTTATTTCCGTTTTATTTCCGTTTTATTTCCGTTTTATTTCCGTTTTATTTCCGTTTTATTTCCGTTTAATTTCCGTTTTATTTCCGTTTTATTTCCGTTTTATTTCCGTTTTATTTCCGTTTTATTTCCGTTTTATTTCCGTTTTATTTCCGTTTTATTTCCGTTTTATTTCCGTTTTATTTCCGTTTTATTTCCGTTTTATTTCCGTTTTATTTTTCGCCATTTCTGGAGCTTGGTATATTTATCTTTGTTTATATTTTCTAGTTCTTGGGTTGCTTTATGTTCAGTTTTTAACATACTTTTAATTGGGGCATGTTTGTTCAGTATGCGTTCCTACATTTCTGTCAAAATAATCAAGTTTTAAGTTGATTTCATGATTTCAAAGCAAATTTCATTTTACAAACTTTGCGAGTTGAAAGTCCGAGGTTAATCAATCGTAGTGTGACAGGAATTCAGATATTCAAAGAACAGGTCTACAGTAGTTCCTCCTCCCCTTGCCCCCAGACAGTCCATCCGTCGTCATAGAATCTGTACCTTATTATGTTTTTATGTCGGTTTTAACACTGAAAGCTAAACAAAACAAAACAGTAATTATCATTAGAACATAACAATAATAGAGAAAGGGATAAAGCAAACAAAAAACAGTAAATAATACAGTTACTGTACTTAACCGATACATTTCGGATGCATATAGTGTCTGAAATTGCCTGAAGAAACTCTATTACATTTTCTGGATCTAGGACACTTCCCCCCCGGACACTTGCCCCCCGGACACTTCCCCCCCAGTTAAAGTGTTAAAATTAATCTGGGTGCATCAAAGCAATAAACAAAAGTTAAAGATGGTTACAGGACAAGTTGTATCTAGACAAGTTTTTTCAAAATTATAAAAGAAACGTTTTGTTTGTTTTTCTTTTAATTCCTTTAATTCTTTTAATTTCTTTTAATTGGGGGCTGCCGCCCCCAAACCCCCGCTTCTTTTCTTGGGGGCTACCGCCCCCAAACCCCCGCTACTTTTCTTAGGGGGCTGCCGCCCCCAAACCCCCGCTTTTTTTCTTGGGGGTTATCGCCCCCAGACCCCGGCATTTCCCTGAGTGCCCGTGGTGAAAGACTTAAGACCACTTTGAAATAATTAATTCATGTTTGTATCATCAGATAATAAATTGACTAAGCCTAAAGTAGGAGCTGTAGTGAATGTTAACCAATTTAATATATAAATTACTACAATATTATATAATTCAACAAAATCCTATTAAAAATATTGCAAGTAACCAGGAAATTTAATATGTAGTGTGTATAATATCTATATAGTATGTATACAGTAGTAGTAATATGTATATCAATATGTAATGCTGAACACAGAATACAGGTCGACGCATGTCGATTTTACCCTGGAGAGGTATAATTTTGATTGCAACAATAATATTCATCCCCATCTGCTACAATTTGAAGAAGACTATTACATAATAATACCTATAATTAAAACAATTAATTATTATAATTCTATAGTTAATAAAAACAGTATATCATTCCGGGGATGGAATTTATAGGTCATCTAATATAATTAATTGTTTAAAGATTAGCAAACAATACGATGTAATTGCATTGATAAAACCCATAAATAAAACTTGGATATAAAATGTAAAATCGGGATGCAAAAGATAACTTTCTGAGCTACGAAAGGAAAATTGGATACAACTTATCTGGATACAAGCGGTCCGTTTACTTTACAAAATGAAAAATACGAATGTGCGAAGTTAAGAACAGTCGGGGGGGAAGTGTCCGGCGGGGAAGTGTCTGGGGGGGAAGTGTCCGGGGGGGAAGTGTACTTGAGCGGGGGGAACTGTCCGGGGGGGAAGTGTCCGGGGGGGGGGGGGGAGTGTCCGAACACCACATTTTCTCTTTCCGTGTGTATTATGCACGCATTACGTAATCTTTCCTGTAGCTCAGCATAAACTCTACAGCATAATCTCTTAGCAGGTAAGGACCCTCTCATATAATTGTGATCGTCCAGTTTCACTGATGGGATTGTCTTTGCGAATATTATCTATCGAAACCCAAATATCGGGGTATAAATAGAATAAACAGAATAAATATCACAGAAGTTGTTTGTACGACTCTCACTAAACAGGTGAGATTTCGTTAATATTCCAGTGGTTAGTCGATCGACGTCAAAAAACAGCATTCCATACATACATACATGTAATACTAATATACACATATTGTACAGTAGACCTCATATTATTATTATTTTTTTGTTGCTTTTGTTCAGCGAAGACCATATACACTCTGTACTGAGTATGTGCCTATGTGGGGGGGTCGTGCAATTTCAATGCAATTTAAACATAGAATGAACAGTGCCGGATTAAGCCTCTGGTGGCCGGCCCTAAGGCACATTTTTTATCAACAACTATTTTATCTACAACTAATTTATCCTCTTTTTTTATCAATTAGGGCCTATATTTATAAAACTCGTTTCCGGTAAAAAAAATTAATTTCGCACTACCATATCTCCACGCAATACATTTACTATGTACAGTATTTCCAGTATGTCACCACGTCATTATTTGGTTGTTCTAGAAAGTTTAAGAGCCTTACTACAAATAATTTTCCACAAATAAATAAAATAAAATTCTCCATTCTGCCAAATTCATAATTAGCACTTTAAAGTTTTACTGCCCATGTTTTATTATTTCCCTGCCATCAGGTCTCGAACTAATAACACAGCACCTGTTGGTCGACTGAGCTAGAATTTTGCACTTTCTAATCACAAATTTAGGGATAGAAATTAGGTGAAAGATGCACTTTCTTGCTCTGTTTTCTACAAATTTTAGTGAGAAAAAATGTGGACTTTTCAGGTAAAATTATTTTTTTCACAGGAATGACACGCTGGCTGAGAAAAAATGGCCCGAATTTTCGGCTGGCCCTAAGGCACGTGCCTTATATGCCTTAAGGTTAATCCGGCACTGAGAATGAACGTAGACAGCAATAGCAGGCAATAGCCTGCTAAGCAAAGCATAGTGAATGGCGGGGATCAGAACTCTCTTTGTATGTGTAGCACTCGTAGTCTACCTATACTGTTCTATGTACTAATACAAAACATGTGGCCAGCCTAATAACTAACTCTATATACCTGGCTGGCTGGCGAGTCGTCCAACAACATATTGTGGTCAGCCTGATAACCACTACTCCTGCTATATTACCTGGCTGGATTTTCCCATCCAACATCAAACCCCTTATTACAGTATAAATAATATCTGTCTGTATAATACTTAATACTATAGGCCAAATAGACTTTAGCATTCCTGTAGTAATTATGTTTTAATATTTAAGACACATAGTCTGATGTACACTGTACAGTACATCGGTACTTTAAATATTCTGTAAGGTGGTAAATACGTCGCTAATATCCTTATCGTTTTACGATTTTATATTACTGTAATCGGCGTTATTAATTAAGATATTATATTATGTATTTAGGCGAACTACTCCAATGAAAAATATTTAAGAACTACTAACTATTACGTAATTGTGTGAAAATTAATACTTTTCAGCGTTATAATGACCCGAATGCATTATTACTGGGCGAGGTAGGTTTACATAAATTAACCTACTATAGATACGACCTGCGACCCGCCAAGTTGCTGCAAACCTCCCAAATGTATTGGGTCGGTTATTTCTCTTAGTAAACTTGGCCCCAAATAAAATTATGCCCTCTTTCACATGATGCAAATAAAAATTAAAGAGCTTCAGTAGTTTTCGAGATATCAGGAGTTCCATGCACCCATACTGCTTACCATATTTCGGAATTTATAAAATTATTCAAAATACATCCCCTTCACAATGACTTTGGTATAACCATTAAATCATACTACAGTACTATGCTTTTTTGGTTTGTTGAATTCATTCATTATTAGTAATCGAAAGCGTGATTAGAAACAAAATTTTCATATTTTATTTTTAATAGACGCTAAAAGGGCACGAAAAGTACAAGTAGCTTGAAATTTACAAAAAATTACAAGTTATAGTTTGGCTACTGAGGTTTTAGAATGTGTGCTGATGATTTACATTGGCAAGGTTTATTGCTCTATAAGAGTTGTGTAATATAACAAACAACATACAGTAGTATCTCACTCCGGCAAAATTAAACATATGAATTAAACAAACGTTAACAGTAAAGTAATAGAATGCCTAACCTATCAGTAGGCCTATTATATAAGGTAATTGAATGTACCGACATACTGACTAATGGGGGCTTGGTATATAAATAAAATAAATTGGTAAAACACTAGTCTTACACCTGTACACCACCCAAACTAACAAAAAACAGGATCAGGACATTAAGCTGTTAAGCCCAAAATAGTACTCAGCCCTAAGGCCATCAAAAAACGACACAAACAATACAAACAAAAACGACATAAACAAAAAACAAATATATTGAACCATGCACAACATACAGGTATGTATCGCACCCTAACCCTAACCTAACCGCCATACACTAAATGATACCGGTAGTATACTGCACAAAAGCTAGAAAAATATATGACATTTTGTCGCCGTAAAGGGGTAGAACACCGAAACGCAACCATATTTTTGATAAAATTAATTATTTTTGCCCGAGCTGCCGAGTTCTACCCCTTTAGCCTTTACGGCGACAAAATGTCATATATTTTTCTATAGAATAGGCCTACTGTATAGGCTTAGCTTTTGTGTAGTAGTTTGTGCAGTTGCTTTTGTTAATTAAGTTTTAATTTTATTTATTTATTTTATTCGCTTTAAATGTCATGTTTTTATAGTTTAATTTTAAAGTGTGAACTAATAATGTAATTTTAATCGAGTTCAGGATATTAAATGCTTGTTTACTAATAAGTTATGTTAACTAATACATTTTTTGTTTATAACCGCGCCATTTACATGAATTATGGTTTATTAGGAAACCATTTAAAATATTATACATTATAAAGGCACAACATAGTTAGCAGTTAGCAGAGCCAGCAAGAAAACACCCTTTTAGACACACAGCCCACCCACCACATACATATCACAGTACTTCTTCCCATTGAATGATTGACATTTCATAACGGTAGTTGGCTAGCTTTGATGAGCGCCGCTGTCCCATAGGGCTAATGTAAAAATACTATCTCTTGGAAGACGAGTTTCTGAGTAAAATACACTTGGAACCAAATGTACCAATGTGGGTCCAGGGGAATGGATAATTCAACTACTGTACTACCGGTATCATTTAGTTTATGATGGCGGTTAGGGTGCGATACATACCTGTATGTTGCGCATGTTTCAATATATTTGTTTTTTGTTTAGGTCTATGTCGTTTTTGTTTGTATTGTTTGTGTCGATTTTTGATGGCCTTGGTGCTGCTGAGTACTATTTTGGGGTTAATTTTTCTGATCCTTTGTTTTTTGTTAGTTTGGGTGGTGTAAGTAAGACTAGTGTTTAACCCATTTATTTTAACCTATCAGTGGCCCAGTGGCGAGTGCAGTGCACATACCCCAAACGGAATAATGATAAACTATTACTGCAGTACTGGACCAGTACTGAAGTAGAAGTGTGAAGTGCAATGTAGCACTGGCTGATTTTCGACTGACACATTGACCATTTTCGAAAATACCACAATTTTATAAACTTTGCCAATTAAATCAGCACATTCTAAAACCTCAGTTGCCAAACTATAAGGCCAAATTACCACTTTTGGCTGTTTGAAAATTTCAAGCTACTTGCACTGCACTTTTGGTGATCTTTTGGCAGTTTGGGGTCTATTAAAAAATAAAAAATGAAAATGCTGTTTCTATTCTCGCTTTCGATTACTAATAATGAATTCAATAAACCAAAAAAGCATAGTATGGGTTATACCAAAGTCTTTGAAGGATGATGACGTATTTTGAGTAATTTTATAAATTCCGAAATCTGCTGATATCTGGATATGGTACCGGTATGGGTGCCAGGAACTCCTCATATCTAGAAAACTACTAGAGCTATAAAAATTTTATTTGCCACCATTACTGCATTATTTATTTTTTGGGGGGAAGGGGCGCTAAAATCGTGCCGCCCCCTGCCACAAACATCAGCTATGCCTCCGTTCAGGCCGCAACCCAGTGTTCGCGCTTTTAGACCTTTAGCAGTTTAACCTGCCAATTTTAAATGTCCTTTTGATTATGAATCGACTTTAGCCCTTACCAATTACCCGTGCGCGGCGTATGACCCACGGTGAGGGAGACTGGATTCGGGTTCCCTAGGAAGTTATTGCGGTGTAGGCTACTTTGTATTATTCGATTGATCGCTACTATATAATCTCTGACAACTATATTTACTTTCGGGGAAATATTAACAGTTCCTTTAGGACGTGGCGCTTTAAGTATAAAAACAGAGTTATGACTTATAGTAATCACAACTAGATGGCCACTGAGTTTCGTAAATAGCGCATTCTTTAGGAGATGCTTTATTAACCTTCATACGACTTCACACTACTTCACACTAATTTACACTAATTCACACTAATTTGCCGACCGTCACTGATTTTGATCATATATAAGGAGGATTGCAACTGACACACGTAGGGATTATGAAATAGCATTTAATTCACACAAAACCACTATAATTTGAGTCACAGTTGCTACCGGTAAATCCTTCCCCCGCTTACCTCAATAATCAAGAAGATTGAGGGGTTTACGATTATTTATCGGTATTCTCCAAATATAATATCCATTAATATAAACAGCAATTAACACAATATAAAACAGCATTAAAACAGTGCGGTATGTGTTCAGTCATATGAAATGCGATATGAAATGAGTGTGTCCAGGTATGACAAGTTAATAGATTTACGTTCTTATAACTAAGGCCATCAGATGTTCTTGGGCCAAAGTCTGAAACGACCGCACTTAGTACAGAATTCTGAGAGGAATCTAATTCTCAGAAAAACGATAACTCAATGCCCATGCGCTGTTTCCTCAGGTAGATCTCTACTGGCATAACTGGGAAGATTGCTCTGATTGGCTGAATAAGCTCGAACAAAGAGATCTCCACGTACACAAAGAATCAGCTGACAGATTTCGTCATCTTGGTTCTAATTTCTGTCCGACGCGTAGTTGAACAATTTTTGGGCTATTTTAGAGTATTCTGCGCATTGCGTAAAAATGACTTGTTATGTCCACAAAAGCTTTTACACCGCTCCCAGAAAATGGGATTTAAGTCTATAAAATATAAAAAATCACAGTTTCTCAAATACAAAACTACTCTAAACTATCAGTCCTTCTTTCGTGAACGGCGTTTACGAAGTTTTTTGAGACTAGTAAGAGTCTTTTTCTCTTTGGGGCGAGCCACTTTACTAGGAGGGCTATAACTCCTGGGGGAAGGGTGCAATACGATTGCATCAGAAGGTTTTGGATTACGGTCGGTGTATCCGCCGGTCGAGGTACCTGGTTGATCGATATCAACATCAGTGGAACGACCAACCTTTAGAGCTTGTTTCAGGACGGCAGCTCTTACCGGTCCTTGATGGGTCGTTTGCACGACAACGGTAGGTTGACCGTGTGTAGTGAGAAATTTCCGCGGTTTGATTGTTCTCTCTAATTCGCGTTCTCTGGCTTTATATTCATATGGTCGTCTATGAACTTCTTGTAACTCAGGATGCGAGTTTATGAACAAGTCGCCGTATTCCGGATCTTGGCGGATGCAGTTGATCAAGTTATAGGAATTCAGGTTATTAGGATTAATATTCCTAAGATACTTGCGAACATATTTGGTTGAAATGTTCTCGCCAACACGTTTCATCAGTTCGTAACTGGGGGTGTGAGATTTTTGTTCGACGGAGACAAAGAGGTATGGGTGAAACGCATAAACTCCTTCATATGCACGTCCTGGATAGTATCGGTGACGTGAGTCGCAATGGAGATCCGCGTTTATTATATTTTATAATATTGTTAACTAGGGCTCTCTTACATGTTATATAACGTGTGTGGTTTTGTTTAATGTTGTTATGCATTATCAGGGTGAGATAGTAGGTTGGTTAATTGGTTCTCAACGTTATACAGTAACTACAGAGGAAACTTTCAGTTTCGTGATACATAATCTTTTGTACCAACAGTACATATTTATCTAGTACCTACCTTCTGCCGTTCCAGTATGGCACCTCTGATGTGGTGCCAGCCTTTCTCATGTTATAAAAAAAACTTACATGTGATTAGATACAAAATTGTAAAAGCCTTAGGGTTTCAAACGCAACAAAGTTATTATCATTGTTAGCTAGTATAAACTAATATTAAATAACGAAAAATAAAATTTTGTGATCAGTCATATCGAATAGCTTCTCAGGTACATTATACTTCAACTGGGATTGACAAAATCGAACAGTTGTCCGAATACTGTATGGGAGGGATATGCTAAATAAAGTGCGATTTATTTTTTGTTTTTAGGGACCTTTCATCTGGAATGACATTCATAATCATGCAGCTCACCCCCGCCGAAGCCGCGAGATTCTATATAAATGGCATCGGCATGGGGTCTTTCGTCGCACTTCTTGAGCCGGGATTCCGTGGTGGGGAGTCGACCCGTCTCCCCGTCATTAGCTCCAGACTCCCCCCCGTTCACCGACCACGGCCAGCTGCCTTCCCGCAGCATGTTATCACTTTTGAGGCCCCGGATTTGCAAGGCTTTTACCTTCACATTGCAAATCTTGAACTTACGGGGGTTGGTTGTATAATTTATTACTTAAACTTACAATTTTACTTATTTTTAATTATGTAATGCAGCATGAGTGAAGGAGAAAAAGAGAGTTTTTTAAAGTTTCTGAAAGGGGAGGGGGGGGGGGGTTGTTGACAAAAATGGAATGTATTACAGTACCTGCCATAACATATATATAGATCAACTTGAAAGGGATACTGAACTTGGGAGAAACGAAATTGCGACAACTATGGAGAATCGGGAAGCCTGGAAGGATCTAATTTCCACTGTCCGAGTTCGCTCGACCTAGTAGTAGTAGTAGTACAGTATGTACACGAGCTACACTCATTTATGAATATTCCCATGTCAATGACACTTATTATACATTTTATATTCTAGACAACAATGAAGAGAGTATGTGGAGGGGCTGTTTGCCATTGCCATGGGTTAAAAGGGACCAGCGGCCAATGCCCCTGTTTCCGTCAACCAGGCCCGGCCGTCTGGGCCATTGACGGCGACGTTCACCTGCCGCACGTCTACGATGGAGAAGGGCGACGTGTACTGCCACATGTGTTTTCATCGTGATAGTTTACGTCGCTCTTCTTCACAGGAGAGCAGCTAAGAGTAAGTTTTTTAATTAATAGTATAAATAATTTAATAATTAATACTAAGTTAATAGATAATAATATAATTTTAATTCACTATCCCTATGAGACTACAATTAGGTTCCCATCATTAGCAAAATTATTTTTGGTTTTTAACAGGTTTTTTTGGATTTAAATAACATAATTTGTTAAAAGTTACATTTATTCGAGCTTTTTACTTCAGTTTTATTACCACGTTTAATTGCAGCATGGGTCATAATATGGGCCACAGGTTTTCAAAGAGTGTGATTATTACAAATAAATATTTATAGGTTTAAGGTAAGGTAAGGTTATTTAAGGTAATGCGATTTAATAAACACGGTACAGCGGTATGTCTACATCTTTTCAATTAGTTCAATCAAGTCTAGAAATTAGTTTCTTTATTAATCAACGCCATCTCTACTCTCTCACGTGGTTTGATAACATCTTCTTAATTGTTCCACCGTATGTTACCATTAGCAGTACCAGATGCTTTGCCTCCCTCCATAAGACAGTTCTATCCGTTGTGTGTTTGCACCGGTTAATTTATAATTAAAGCTTTTTAATTAAAAATAGCATCGAAAATATGTAGTTTCGTAATTTATTAAATTGTCTTCTAGAATAGGAAATATTATGTTCTAGAATATTTTTATATTGTAATAATGTTTGAAGATGATGTTCTATTCTATAACATTAATAAACATCAGAAACGTGGAAAAATAGCATAATTATAATGAACATGGGGGGGGGGGGGGGGAATTTAGTAAAGTTGGTCGAAACTTAACGTTTGACATTTTAAGCCGAATAATTATTTTGCTTGAAATTTATGGCAATGGCGACCAAAACCGATTACATATCTACTCGTTAGGTGGAGCTCCTCCAATCGGGGATAGTGAACCGGAAGGTCCTGGAACTGATCCCGAACCAACAGAAGAGCCAACAACTGCACGAGGATTACTTGGAAAAAGGTGAGCACTATAGCAACTATATTACCCCGTGTTCCAGAATATAGTGTCGTAATTCAGTGATACCCACAAATGTTCTACAAATCTTAATGAGATTGCATGAAATCTGAAATATAAGTATTTTCACCTCCTGACCACTGACTGGATGAGCCAGAAATTTTAATTTTGCTTTCAATCTTTAGCTACAAGGATTTAAAATAAGTGACTCCGGCAACATAGCACCAGTCCCGCGCAGTATTTCTTCTACCGTATAGCTGTTTGTTGGTACCAATGGAAAGCTGGCCATGCAAGGATTCCAAATATGTAACACAATTTGAATTTTGTTGAAAAATAGCTGAGATATGAGCGTTCAAATGTTGCATGGTTTTGCAATGACGCGAGGCTATTTTATTCTATTAATAAATATACCATTATTCTGGAACATTTTTTAAATGTATGAATAGCTACGTAATAG
Source organism: Nemertoderma westbladi (assembly GCA_032718475.1). NCBI lineage: Eukaryota > Metazoa > Xenacoelomorpha > Nemertodermatida > Nemertodermatidae > Nemertoderma > Nemertoderma westbladi. The sequence goes on from JAUCBJ010007331.1 coordinate 24,183, forward strand.
TATGATTAAAGATGTAATGCATTGTTGCCCAGCTACGTATTTGGATAAACAAAATATTCCAGATTATGATGCATTTATTAAATAGAATAAAATAGCCTCGCGCAGGTGCATAACCATGCAACATTTGAACGCTCATATCTCAGCTATTTTTCAACGAAATTGAAATTGCGTTACATATTTGACATATTTTTTTTATTTTTTTGTTATTTTTTTTTTTATTTGACATATTGACATATTTGACGTTACATACTTTCCATTGGTACCAACAAACAGCTATAAGGTAGAAGAATAACTGCGGCGTAACTGGTGTAATATCGCTGGAGACACTTTTTTTAAACGCTTGTAGCTAAAGATTGAAAGCAAAAATAAAAATTCTGGCTCACCCAGTTAGTGGTCGGGAGGTGAAACTATCTCTGTTTCAAATTTCATGCAATCTCATTACGATTTGTAAAAAAATTAGGGGGGGGGGGGGGGGGGGTGTCACTGAATTACGACATTATATTCTGGGACATGGTGTAATGCTTTAGTTCTAGTTCTGGTAATCTTCACGTGGGGGTAAAGCATTTATGATTACTTCAGTATTTCTTTTTTACAAATATCATTTTTTACTTATTTTATATGAAGTAGAAGAGAACTCATTCATAAATTAATTATCAATCGAATAGTTACGTTTTACGTTTAATATTAGTTTTAGGTTAGAGTAGTGTTTGTTATAGTGTTGTTAACACTACAGTATAGTGTTTGTGTAATATTGTAACCAAGTAAGAACCCCTTGGAAATAAACTGAAGGCATTAATTGGCGACGGTTCTTGTTTAAATAAATTTAATTTAATAGGTAACAATTAAAGGCTCCAACTAACTGTGATTAGTTATTTTCAATTATATTGGTTAATTAGATTGTCAGATTTCTATGGAAGACACTCTTGATTATTAAACATGTACTCTAATACTTTGAGTGACGCTGCTTGGGATTTACTGGATCGTTTCATGGCAGATGAAAGTGATTCTCAGTCCGGTGATGAAGAACAAGAGAACTGCGTCGCTCCACCAACTGTTAATAAAGAAATCGACACCAGCGGTATAAATGTTATCAGTTTTAAATCAGAAGCGGAATATATTGGTGGTACTTCTGAAGATACATCTCGAAAGATCAAACAAGAGTTCTGTACAGATGAACAATATGTTTATAATCAAATCAGCAACACAAACAGCGGAATAAACGTTATTAGTTTTAAATCAGAAGCGGGACCTATATGTGGTACTTCCGAAGATAAATCTCGAATTGTAAAACAGGAGTTGTTTATTGAGGAACCATCGGGTGGAGATGAATATATTTCAGATAATCAAAGGAAACAATCATATAATTGCGTTTATTGTGATAAACAATTCTGTCACAAAAAGAGTCTAAATATACACATAGAATCAGTTCATAAAGGAATCAAATATAATTGCGATTCTTGTGACAAACAATTTAGTGATAAAGGGTATCAAAAGAGACATATTCAATCAGTTCATAAAGGAATCAAATATAATTGCGTATCTTGTGACAAACAATTTACTAACAAACTGAATCTAAAGAGACACATGTAATCAGTTCATAAAGGAATCAAATACAGTATAATTGCGTTTCTTGTGATAATTTGCTGCGAAAAGTAATCTAAAACACACATGGAATCAGTTCATTAAGGAATCAAATATAATTGCATTTCTTGTGACAAACAATTTAAAAATAAATTGAATCTAAAGAGGCACATTCAATCAATCCATAAAGGTGTCAAGTATAATTGCGTGCTTTGTAATAATGTTTACTCCTTAAAAGGGACTCTACGGAGACATATCAACTCTGTTCATAAAGAAACCAATTAAACTGGCTGATGGCTGAAACGTTGACTTCCCATATCCATCGCAATTTATGAACATGAACTCCTACACTGCAGTCTGTCTTTTCGTCTCCTTGAGCCCCCTGTTCACATCCAACGGTGCATGAGTGTTAAAGTAGTCCGGCGGTATTGAAGTGGTAAGCCAGCGGTACACTACCCGGAGCCCGTTCCCACCCAACGGTACCGTTGCGGTAACTGATTGCCTATCTGTCGACTGTGAATTCAACAGGAAATTACAGTAATTCTTTTAACATTGTTTAAATGGGCTGCGGTAAACCGCGCGGTTTAGCGCACAACTACCTGGTGGGTCGTTCACAGTCAGCGGTGTACGGCTGGCCCTGGGGTACACCGCGCGGTGTACCGTTCCAATTGATGTGAACGGGCCTTTACATACAATTATATATGCGTGCGCTGTGTGATCTTAAACCGATGGCTGGTCCTATTTCTGATTTAATGTCGTTGTTTCTATATATATTCTTTCATATACATTTTGTTTATGTATGAATAGATACGTACTGTTATTATTAGGTATTACATTGTTGCCCAGCGAGTTAGTTACAAGATAATTTTTACTGCAAAATGCTATTTATTATTGTCAATTATATATAAACTGGAATAAGTAAATTGAAATAAATGTAAGAAAATTGAGGATCAATGGCGTCTTTCTCCGAAGAGTGTTCTAATCTTCCCATAAATAAGTTTCCTCTCAGACTCTATTGTCTCTATTCCTATGATATTCCAGAATTATGTTTAATTATGCAATAATCCACAACCAATCGCTATATCGTATATATAATGTCCATATCTCAGCTATTCCTCAACAAAATTCAATTTGGGATCCCTGCAACATCATTTTTCTATTGGCACAAACATTGTTTGATATTGAAGAATTTAGAATATAATATTGTTTTTTTTGTAAATGTTCCCTGTGAAATGTTTCCAAACGGTTTTAAAAATTTTGGAAAATGTGCCCAAAGGCGAAATTAGAAGGCCAATTTTTAAAAGTGAAAATTGTAGGCAATCCATTAGGTACTTGGGCACTGAGATGTATTGCTTGTTTTCTATGATTTCTGTAAAAAATTATTATTATATAAATATCAATACGGCCTCAGGTGGACCTAGGCTCTTGGACAGAGGTTCGGTTGATGGAAACAGACCAATCATAGTGATGTGTAACCTTTCAAAATAACATTTTTTTGTCAGTTCGAAACGACTCGAAACAGGAGACCAAGAAATTGAAGAAATTATCGATGACTGGAAACCTCACTGAGGATGAGGTATCCGTTTTCAGCCAACTTATAAACAACACCATCCAAAAATTCGTGTATTTCGATCCCAAAAATTAGTGCATTTCATTTCGATCCCAAAAATTCGTGTATTTCGATCCCAAAAATTCGTGTATTTCGATCCCAAAAATTCGTGTATTTCGATCCCAAAAAATTCGTGCATTTCGATCCCAAAAATTCGTTTATTTCGATCCCAAAAATTCGTGTATTTCGATCCCAAAAATTCGTGTATTTCGATCCCAAAAATTCGTGTATTTCGATCCCAAAAATTCGTGTATTTCGATCCCAAAAGTTCGTGCATTTCGATCCCAAAAATTCGTGTATTTCGATCCCAAAAATTCGTGTATTTCGATCCCAAAAATTCGTGTATTTCGATCCCAAAAATTCGTGTATTTCGATCCCAAAAATTCGTGTATTTCGATCCCAAAAAATCGTGTATTTTAATCACAAAAATTCGTTGAGGTTAAATCTGTTGCATTGAATTCACTATCTCTCCGGCAGTGGCCGATATAAGGGGTCCCCCCGTGCTTGGGGGATTGTTTATTTATCTATTATAATAATTTAAAGTATTATTATAATACTTTATATAATGTTTTGATATGTAAGTAAAAACAGAAGGGGATAGACCTCATTGCCGATGGAATAAAAACATTTACTTTAATTTTAAATATCCTCATAAATAATCCTAGTTTTTAAATTTAACGTGGTACGTACTAAAAAGCGGAAACACCTGGAAACAGCTGGAAAAACCTAGTTTTATAAATATTGAGGCAGAAACAATAGTTCGGCATATTTGTTCGAGTGGAGTAGTATCATTAGTAGAACAAGTTCGTGGGGCCATCGCGCAGGACGAGGCTAAGTTATTAGATACAGATTAAAATTGAGCAATTCTATCCCAAAATCGGTACTTAAGAAATTTAAATAAATAATTTAGAAAATTTAACCAAACTTTTACTTAAAAAAAAACTTTTGCATTGGCAGCTTGTTATCGATGTCATAGAAGTCCACAGTCAAACTACTCAAAAAATTCAATGCATTCTTCAGTCCTCGGGTCCCGCTCATCGGTTAGTCCAGTTTGCCCGTAGCGCTAGCGCAGTAGCGATACCAAAAGCCGAGGTCGCCGAGGCCTGCGGTGGCCTTGATGGTGAGTTGTTTGAGTACCGGTACAATACAATATTTTGCTGGGTATTGCAGTATTGGGCTGTTGGTGTACCTACGGTCTGACAGTAGTGCAGTAGCGGATACCGGAACCGGAAGGAATAAAGGTCAGCTGGTACAACTTACAACCTGACAATATGTCAGTCTGTCTTAAGTCCGCATAATTTAACCCTTTGCTGCTCGAATTATTTTTAATGGTTTAGAACATTTTTTTTTAGGTTAGATAAACTGAAAACAGTCTAAAAGAACACATTAATGCCAAAAAATTTTTTTTTTTATTATTTGAATATTTTTAATGAATGTTGTTCAGGAACAACAATGAGCATTAATGGTAGCAAAAATATTTGGTAAAATAGTATCAGATTCATCTTCCCCACTATCATTACTATCTGGTATGACAATTGACATCTTATTACAATTATCTGGTATGACACCTTCTCTTTGTTTTGGCACCGAACTACTACTCCTAGGATCGGTATGCTGCATTGGAGCTGCATTTTTAAGAAAGCTTTGCCGGCTTGTCGACAAAATTTCGCCGCCGCAACTCCCTATAACCCATTTCATTTGCTAGATCATCCGCATCTTCAAAGTCAAAGTCCTTCAAGATGCATCTCAAGAAAGTCATGGGCTTTCCACCATGCTTATTCACTCAATGAGGCCTTCAAAACACAAGATTATGCACTGGCTGGTCCTCACGGTGAAAGCAATGTCCTGCAAAGCGGAGGCGGCTTTGTTCTAGTGTCAAGCTTGGAGGAACCAATGAGAGGCACCTCCAATGTTTTATAGTGTCTGGTTGGAGATGTGTGCATTGTACTTGACACAGTGAAGTACTACTAATACGATCGGCATGCTGCATTGCAGCTGCATTATATATATATATTACATATATAATAAGAATGCTGGGCCGGCTTGTCGACAAAATTTTTCCGCCACAATTCCCAATCACACATTTTTGCTAGATCATCCGTATCTTCAAAGCTAGTGTCCTTCAAGATGCGTCTCAAGAAAGTCATGGGCTGTCCACTAAGCATATTCACTCTACGAGGCCTCTGAAGCACAAGATTATGCACTGGCTGGTCCTCACGGCGAAAGCAATGTCCTGCAAAGGCGGAGGCGGCTTTGTTCTAGTGTCAAGTTTGGGGGAACAAATGAGACACCTCCAATGTTATATAGTGTCTGGTTGGAGATGTGTGCATTGTACTTGATATAGTGAGTTACCGGTACTACTACTACGATCGGCATGCTGCATTCAGCTGCATTATATATGTATTACATATATATTAAGAATGCTGTGCTGGCTTGTCGAAAAGATTGCGCCGCAACAATACCCTATCACCCATGACATTTGCTAGATCATCTGCATCTTCAAGGCCAGTGTCCTTTAGGATGCGTCTCAAGAAAGTCATGGGCTGTCCACCATGCTTATTCGTTCCATGAGAGCGCCAAAGCACAAGGTTATGCAGTGGCTGGTCATTACGGCGTAAGCAATGTCCTGCAAAGCGGAGGCGGTTCCGTTCAAGTGGCAAGCTAGTGGAGATTAATGGAACACCTCCAATGCTGTATAGAGTTTGGTTGGAGATGTGTTCATTGTACTTGACAGAGTGAACTCTGCGCAGCATTCTTGTGAAAGTGCCTGTGAAAGTGTGAAATAAAAACTAATAACAGTGTAATTATAGCTTTCTTAAATGGGCAATGTTGTTGTGGGACAACAATCTTTAAAACACTACTCACTTGGTTAAAATCTATTAACAATCTATTGGAGCATTCGAAAATCATCTTAGACATATTTTCCTATCTACTCAATTTTTTTGGAACGGAAAAATTAAAGGGAATTGTCTTTTTTAACAATATGAATGCACGTGTTTTTTCAATTACCGCTTATTGAAGCATAGGCTCACAATATGTAAGCCAATGTTCAAATTTCCCTCTGGAAAGCAAAGGAAACTGATCCTCAGGTACAAGAAACATGTTGACAACCCATATCAACCAATTAGATTTCACATATTACCATTCTGAGATTAGGAGAGCCAATAATAGGAATGTTGTTCCGGAACAACACTGAGCAGCAAAGGGTTAAAAACTTCCATGGCTGCATGGTTGCCGCGTTGGCGCGCCGATTGGTGACCAACGACCTGAAGACGGTAGCGGTAACTCTGTACCACTGTCACAGTACCGGTACCGTACTGTAATCCAGCTGATGCCAAGCCTAATAATTTTTGGAGAGATAAATTTATTATAACTGCAAGACAGTTACACAGATGCTGCACCAAGACCCCACGCAAATTCAACTTGAAAAAGTTCTAAACTTTTGCCAGACTACAAATGTACCAAGTTTGGATATATTTTATCGAGATTTGGCTGAGTTATTAACGTTTAAAATTGGACACAACAGAGCAACAGACACACCGATTGAGTTGGTGGTACCTGTATGCTAAGCTCGCTTACTTTCGTCGCTCGCCCCACAAACTAATGAAAATTTTATATCTGAGATTTTATTCATGACATTTTTATTCAACATCTACTACTGTATATTGTAAACCACCTTACCCAATAAACAAACTAAAGTGACTGGGATGCAACACTGAACTACTAATTATATTTGTATCATGCTGTTTAGTAAATGAGCAGCCTACCCTTTTTCTGTAGATTAGTACAGTAGTAGGTTTTGAAGGCTGAACTGGGAGATGATGGGGGGCGTTGTAGCATAAGGGGGGGGGGGGGGGGGGGGGGTATTGCAATGGGTCTACTTCGCCTCCCCTGGACCTGACCAAGTACCATATGACACAATGACTGGGAGGAATAATTACATTTATCATAGACCATAGTAAAATGCCCGGGGGGGGGGGGGGTTCTACCATACAACACTACCGTTCGGTACTGAACACCGGTACTGTTCGGTACTGAACACCGGTACCGTTCGGTACTGAACACCGGTTCCGTTCGGTACTGAACACCGGTATTGTTCGGTACTTAAACTCTGGTCGGTAAATCAAGAGTGATCATGGCTTTTATTCCAACATTTTTTTTAATTGGCGTATTTCAACTGAAGGAGATGTTAGATTATTTGTTATATTTACTTACTTACCGTGTTTCATACATTGAATAAGTTCGTTAAGTAATTAACGAAATCGGTGAACAAAGGCAACAGAATCCCATATAATACTAATAATGTTAGGCTATGGTATTAAAGCCATGCATCATGAAACCTGGGTCTTCCCATTAAACTGAAACAAATACAGTAGTTACCAAGGAACATTTGACCAATTTCGTGGAACCTTTGACACTGTGGAACCATTGGCACGGATGGAATCCATAACTAATTGTAGGAAATCAGTGATTTTCCATTTTCCATTTTTAATTTTTCTATGTATATAACTATTGTTTGGGCATTAATATAAGATTTTCTCCTAAAATAAAATAATAATTTTTCAATAAAATTCGTAATGTAGCACTTGATAAGATTATGGCTCTTGTTTCTAGTATAATACTTTTAATACTCCTCTGTATAGTTATAGAGTGGTAGATTATAAAACTTGATATAAATTTTTGGTTTATTTGCTACTAATTACAACTACACAATACATATAACAATAACATATTATACACCAATTTTACTTTTTCGTATTGGGCGTTAATTTCTGTGGATCGTCAAAATGTTTCAGTGAATATTTCGCGAATTGAAATTTCGTGTGCTTGTAAGTTCCCGGGCTGGCTGGACTTGTGGTTTCTTGGGGACTAGAGGCGATACTGCCATTGGATGTTGCCTTGACGGCGTTGCCGTTACTATAGCTGCGTATGTCCCCGTTTAATACGACAGGGACCGTTTCGTTTGTGTAGTAAACGACTGTTCCGCTAGAGGGTCGCACCGATGTGACGGTATCGTTAATCCTTACAACAGGCTCCGACTGTTTCTTATAAAGGCCTACCAGCTGTGACGCCAGCGAGGGCCGACGAGGAGCAACCCACTCTGATGGTCTGTCCTCCTTTTTGAGTTTTAATAATCGCCTCGCCAGATACACAAGTGAGATGAGTAAAAGTGCCGATACCAATGCAATAGCTAAATAGATAAAGCCTACTGTTAGACCGGTTGTGTCGCCAGCAGACACCGGTCTAACTATATCGCCAGACCATACAGCCCTGGTTGATTGGATGGTTGTACTACCCATTCGTGTTGGAGATGGCACCGTTGCATTTTTTGGGGTTGATGTCAGCATTGATATGGGTGTGGTTGTTATTGGTTCAGTTGTAGTAGTTGGTGTGGTTGTAGTTGGGAATGGTGTGGTAGTAGTTGGTAATGGTGTGGTTGTAGTTGGTAAAGGTGTGGTAGTAGTTGGTAGTGTTGTGGTAGTACTTGGTAATGGTGTGGTAGTACTTGGTAATGGTGTGGTAGTTGTAGGTAATGGTGTGGTAGTAGTTGGTAATGGTGTGGTTGTAGTTGGTAAAGGTGTGGTAGTAGTTGGTAGTGGTGTGGTTGTAGTCGGTAATGGTGTGGTAGTACTTGGTAATGCCGTGGTTGTAATTGGTAATGGTCTGGTAGTAGTTGGTAATGGTGTTGTAGTAGTTGGTAATGGTGTGGTAGTACTTGGTAATGGTGTGGTAGTAGATGGTAATGGTGTGGAAGTAGTTGGTAATGGTGTGGTTGTAGTTGGTAAAGGTGTGGTAGTAGTTGATAGTGGTGTAGTTGTACTCGGTAATGGTGTGGTAGTGGTTGGTAATTCCGTTGATTTAGTTGGTAATGGTGTGGTAGTAGTTGGTAATTGTGTTGTAGTAGTTGGTAATGGTGTGGTTGTAGTTGGCACTGGTGTGGTTGTGGTTGTAGTTAGTAATTGTGCGGTAGTAGTTGGTAATGCCGTGGTTGTACTTGGTAATGGTGAGGTAGTAGTTGGTAATACTTTTGTAGTAGTTGGTAATGGTGTGGTAGTACTTGGTAATGGTGTGGTAGTTGTTTGTATTGGCGTGGTTGTAATTGGTAATTGTGTGGCAGTAGTTGGTAGTGCTGTGGTAGTAGTTGGTAATGGTGTTGTAGAAGTTGGCAATGGTGTGGTAGTAGTTGGTAATAGTGCGGTAGTAGTTGATAATGGCTTGATTGTAGTTGGTAATGGTGTGGTAGTAATTGGTAATGATGTGGTAGTAGTCGGTAATGATGTAGTTGTAGTTGGTTTTGGTGTTGTAGTAGTGGGTAATGGTGTAGTTGTAGTTGGTTTTGGTGTGGGAGTAGATGGGAATGGTGTGGTAGTAGTTGGTAATGGTGTGGTAGTTATTGGTAATAGTATAGTTGGTTTTGGTGTGGGTGTAGTTGGTAATGGTGTGGTATTAGTTGGTAATGGTGTGGTTGTAGTTGGTAATGGGGTGGTAGTAGCTGGGAATGGTGTGGTAGTAGTTGGTAATGGTGTGGTAGTTGTTGGTAATGGTGTAGTTGTAGTTGGTTTTGGTGTGGTAGTAGTTGGTGGTGGTGTGGTAGTAGTTTCTAATGGTGTGTTAGTTGTCGGAAATGGTGTACCTGTAGTTGGTAATGGTGTGGTAGTAGTTGGTATTGGTGTGGTAGTAGTTGGTAATGGTGTGGTAGTAGTTGGTAATGGTGTGGTTGTAGTTGGTAATGGTGTTGTAGTAGTTGGTAGTGGTGTTGTAGTAATTGGTGGTGGTGTAGTTGTAGTTGGTTTTGGTGTAGTAGTAGTTGGTAGTGCTGTGGCAGAAGTTGGTAATGGTGTGGTAGTAGTTGGTAATGGCGTGGTTGTAGTTGGTAATGTTGTTGTAGTAGTTGGTAATGGTGTGATAGTAGTTGGTAATGGTCTGATAGTAGTTGGTAATTGTGTTGTAGTAGTTGGTAATGGTGTGGTAGTTGTTGGTAATGGTGTAGTTGTAGTTGGTTTTGGTGTAGTAGTAGTTGGTAGTGGTGTGGTAGTAGTTGTTAATGGTGTGGTAGTAGTTGGTAATGGCGTGGTAGTAGTTGGTAATGGTGTGGTTGTAGTTGGTAATGGTGTGGTATTAGTTGGTAATGGTGTGGTTGTAGTTGGTAATGGAGTGGTAGTAGCTGGGAATGGTGTGGTAGTAGTTGGTAATGGTGTGGTAGTTGTTGGTAATGGTGTAGTTGTAGTTGGTTTTTGTGTAGTAGTAGTTGGTAGTGGTGTGGTAGTAGTTGGTAATGGTGTGGTAATAGTTGTTAATGGTGTGGTTGTAGTTGGTAATGGTGTTGTAGTAGTTGGTAGTGGTGTGGTAGTAGTTGGTAATGGTGTGATAGTAGTTGGTAATTGTGTTGTAGTAGTTGGTAATGGTGTGGTTGTAGTTGGTAATGGTGTTGTAGTAGTTGGTAGTGGTGTTGTAGTAGTTGGTAATTGTGTGCTGGGGGTTGATTGTCTTTCAACTTTGATCTGAGATAATTGTTTTGGTTGTATTCTGTTGAGCAATGCTATCATCCTTGCAAAACCATTTTCTATTAAGTAAACAAAACCAAGATTTATATTTGTTCCCATAAGTGGAGTTTGTGACGTTATATAAACGTGTCCGCTATCATCTACAATAATTGCATGCGGAATTCCTGGGAGTTTTTCATCTGTAATTATCACCTCACCATTACTGCCATTGAGATCGAATCTTTCAATTCGTTTCGTTCTGGAATGACTCTCCAATAAATATATCATATTTGTTGTTACATCCAGAGCTAAACCGTTAGGCCATTTTAAATCTTTTTCTATAAGTTTAACTGGATCTGTTCCTCCACCCATACTCCCTCTCATTACAGCCGGACTTGTTCCGTAATCAGTCCAATACACGAATCCCTGACCTTCTCTCGCATCAACGACTATAGCCCTGGGTTTATCTACTCCGTCACTGTTGGTGTACAAATCCTCGATATTATTTCCCCCAAAATCGCTCCGTCTTATCTTCTGTTTACCTTTATCAGTCCAGTAGATAAATCTTCCTTCAGCAACAGTTATCCCATCGATTTTACCTGAGGTTCCATCTCCTCCTATAATCCTTATAGGATCCAGACCAGTGTAGTAGTTAGTCTTATATATTCCATAAGAACTTACATCCTTGTTGTCACTAACAAACATGTCTCCAGTTTCTTGATCTACAGCTATTCCATATAGATTACCGCGTGGCGTTACCTGGGTGTCATTAACTTGTGTTTGGAGATTGTAACTATTTATGTATTTCTCTGAAACATACAGAAGTACACGTTCGAAGTCTTCTGTCTTTGCCAGCGACGGTAAAATTAAAATAGTTACTAAAATAATGGGTATACTCTGCATCATTTCTGAAGTCACTTGTATTATTATTAATATAGTAATTAATTCAAGTAAATTAAATTAATTTTTAATATATGAACGCTTGTTATACACATTGTGTCTTGCTACTTATATTATTTATAATGATATTATGCTTGCCAAAGCGAAAAGTTTAAACTACTAATTATTTTAATGGTGTTTCTTGGCGCTCTAAGATTGCCAACTTATTATTTCATTATCCCACTGTTTGGCTATGCGTGGTTGGATTACACCTACGTTGATTTTCTTTGAATGAGGGAAGGTTATTCTACTAACTCAGTTATTGTTCGCGTATTATAATACTTGTTCTTCTACAAATGTAGTCAATGAATGGACTTGGCGAATCTGAATCAAATAGTCTAATTGGGATCTAGGACACTTCCCCCCCGGACACTTCCCCCCCGGACACTTCCCCCCCGCCCAAGTAGGACACTTCCCCCCCGGACACTTCCCCCCCGGACACTTGCCCCCCGGACACTTCCCCCCCAGTTAAGTGTTAAAATTAATCTGGGTGCATCAAAGCAATAAACAAAAGTTAAAGATGGTTACAGGACAAGTTGTATCTAGACAAGTTTTTCAAAATTATAAAAGAAACATTTTTATAGTCACATTTTGTTTGTTTTTCTTTTAATTCCTTTAATTCTTTTAATTTCTTTTAATTGGGGGCTGCCGCCCCCAAACCCCCGCTTCTTTTGTTGGGGGCTACCGCCCCCAAACCCCCGCTTCTTTTCTTGGGGGCTGCCGCCCCCAAACCCCCGCTTCTTTTCTTGGGGGTTATCGCCCCCAGACCCCGGCATTTCCCTGAGTGCCCGTGGTGAAAGACTTAAGACCACTTTGAAATAATTAATTCATGTTTGTATCATCAGATAATAAATTGAGTAAGCCTAAAGTAGGAGCTGTATTGAATGTTAACCAATTTAATATATAAATTACTACAATATTATATAATTCAACAAAATCCTATTAAAAATATTGCAAGTAACCAGGAAATTTAATATGTAGTGTGTATAATATCTATATAGTATGTATAGTAGTACTGTAATATATATATCAATATGTAATGCTGAACACAGAATACAGGTCGACGCATGTCGATTTTACCCTGGAGAGGTATAATTTTGATTGCAACAATAATATTCATCCCCATCTGCTACAATTTGAAGAAGACATAATAATATCTATAATTAAAACAATTAATTATTATAATTCTATAGTTAATAAAAACAGTATATCATTCCGGGGATGGAATTTATAGGTCATCTAATATAATTAATTGTTTGAAGATTAGCAAACAATACGATGTAATTGCATTGATAAAACCCATAAATAAAACTTGGATATAAAATGTAAAATCGGGATGCAAAAGATCACTTTCTGAGCTACGAAAGGAAAATTGGAAACAACTTATCTGGATACAAGCGGTCCGTTTACCTTACAAAATGAAAAATACGAATGTGCGAAGTTAAGAGCAGTCGGGGGGGAAGTGTCCGCGGGGGGGAAGTGTCTGGGGGGGAAGTGTCCGGGGGGGAAGTGTCCTACTTGAGCGGGGGGGAACTGTCCGGGGGGGAAGTGTCCGGGGGGGAAGTGTCCGAACACCGTCTAATTGGTTTACTGATTATCCATAACCAACTTATAACTCATTCGCGTACCCCCAAATATGGGCATGGGTCGGGGTTTGCCAATGAGAGGTAGGCTTTGACATTACGAATGTATCTGGTTACAAAGAAAATTGTGGTCTATCACGTAGTATCACTGCGATTCGTCGTAGATCATTAAAACTTAACCCAATTAAACCCGGGGGGGGGGGGGGGTTGGGGGGTCAATATGACCCTATCCCACGTGGTTTATTTGTTATAACAAACGCAGTTGGGAATCTGAAATTTTATGACTTTTCCTAAAAATATATTTTCTCCCTAATAGTGAAAACTGTTGAGACGTTTTTTGAATATTACATTTCATGAAATGTGATGTGTAACATCTCTATTTTTGATTTATACTTTCAAACTTGTTTTTTTCGGCGGGTGCCAAATTTTGGTGCCAGCACCAAATTTTGAAATATGTTAATTTTGTAAATTGATTGTTTGAAGCTGTACCTGTTGTTTGCGCAACAGGGGTTTTTTGGGGTTCTGGTTTCGATGGAATATATACGAGTTGCACCAGACGTACAGTATCAAATTTGTATTTTTTGGTGATGTGTGCAAAATTTGGTGCCAGCACGAAATTTTGAAAATCCATTCAATAGTTCTATTGATTGTGACAACTTACAGTATTTCTCGCGTTTTGGAGGTTTACGCCGGTTCCAAATTCAATTAAATAGATAATTATCTAATTATTAGACATCTCAAACTTGTATTTGTGGGAAGTGGGTGCAAAAATTGGTATTAACACAACAAATTTTGAAACCCATCAAATATATCAATAAATTGAATGTGTCACGTTATTTCTTGCGTTATAGGCTTATGGGTTTGCATAGTGTATATTGTATAGCGTTGTCACTCTTGGTACAGTAGTTAGTTTTGCGCTTTCCTTTCCTTAAAGTAGCGAGCAGCCAAGATTATATTACCACCACACCCAATCAATATATTAGGCGGGAGGCGGCCAAGCTAAGACCATCACTATAAAGACTACAAAGCTGATCTATGGGAATATCCAAGACTTCTGATAACAATGAAACCGTTATAATCATTTCCGGGTACTCCAGTAACTCGTATTGTACCACTAACTCTACGTATCGTGCTTCAAGTTAATTCGCTTGGCATTATTGTTAAGAATACAATAGTTCCGGTACCGATGGAGACCAGCCTGGCATGGGATTTAGCCAGGGAGTGGACGGGGATGTGGGACTGGACTACAATATGCTAGACAATCTTCTATCCGTACTAGAGTTTACTGTTAACTCACCCATTGTGTATCTTTTAGAGGCCCTTATTCCTTATTGCTAACGGATGGGACAATGCTCCTATCCTGCCTGGAACCCGCCCTGGCTGAGTGAGTATAAAAGTGTCGCATCTTTAGAAAAAAACCATTAAGTTTACTCTCAGCTACTTATTTTAAAGTTTTTTTTTTACAGCAGTTGATCAATTTAAATGGATTTTAAGAAAGCCTTTGCTCTGTTATTTACATTGGCGCTATGTGGAAACCATATAGTCAGGTAAGGTTCCCTAATTTCGAGAAATTTTGGGTGGGGGTGGGAGGGACTTGACGCAGATCCCGCGTATTATTATTTCGTATCAATGTTAAATGAACAGTGAAGATATTCGAACTAAAATATATAATTTACAGTTTTATTTTTGGGAGTAATCAGCTGTTATGTGTCGATTTTTCCCTGCAGAGAGATGCATTGTGATTGCGTCGAAAGTACCAACCCCTTTCCCTGTCTTCTAATTCCAGTATTGGTTGATAGTATACTGTATATTATCTGCGTTAATTATTGTAATAAATTGCTTTCTATTGTAATACATTATTACTGTATTCTGTATAAAACTGCCGGAAAATAGAGGACCATGGTAAGGATTTAACAGGTTAATAATATTTTACTAAATTTTACAGATGCGATAACTGCGGTCGGGATGTGGCTGCCTGCGTTGGTGCCGGTATCGGTTTGGGCATTGCTGTTAGCGTCTTCTGCGGCCCGTTTGCTTTACTGTGCGCCGGTGGTGCCGCCAAGGCGACTGCTGTGTGCAGTATAGCAGTCTGCAAGGAGCCCTCTAGAAGGCGTCGAGCTATCGAACCAATGGGATTCCACGAAGCTATAGAATATCTTCAGCGTCGCGCCGATGATATCGAGAAAGAGAGCGGTCCGAACTGGATAGTGGAGATACTCGCGAAAGAAAGAGAGCGGTTCAGGGATATAACTTCTGCAGAAATTACGGAATGCTCTTGGCTGAGAAATATTAAGACCTGATCAAACAAATACATCCATCCATAAACTGAACAGTGAACAACAAGGGCCTGAGGCTAAAAGACTTCCATTATATTTATATTTAAATTGTTACTGTTTAAAAGCTTTGTTGTATCCAGTCCAGTGTATACTGTTTTTAAAGTCGACCTCAAATAAGAGTTTAAAAAGTAAATTTGATTAAAGGGTGACAATATATGGCTAATACTACTTCTACTATTACTGTCAGGGATGTAGGACAATTCAGTCCGGACAATTCGGTCCCGGACAATTCGGTCCGGACAATTCGGTCCGTACAATTCGGTCCCGGACATTGTCAGGGGACCGAATTGTCCTGCTTCCTTTGTCAGTGAGTACCAGTTAAATCACTGGGAGCAAACCTTGGGATAGGAGTAGCGCCCACCCTTATATATCTTCGGGTAGCAGCTATCGAGAGGAGCTTAGGCTCACCTCCGGCTTCGGTCGACGACGGTTTGTATTGCTTGCCTGAACCTTCCTCTGTTAGTTCCCCACAATTGAAAATTAACATTAATTAGCGTTAATGGCAAGTGTCATGTGGAAGACTAATAATGTCCAACAAAAATATGTGCAGCAACATAATTTCAGCAAATAAACAGAGAATGTGCTAAGTCCCACATAAGATCTCAGTTTCATGTAATTGTGATTGATATATTTAAAACATATGCCTTTGACACACATAATATATGTGCATTGACATTTCAGATACCCACCCATAAAATATGTGCTACTGTAAACATGACAAAAATTTATGGTGACAATATGTGTGGAATTTGTGCAAAACATACGCCAGTCTCATCTTATGTTCTGTACCTGACTATTTTCCTACGCCCTCTCTTTTTTATGCTAGTGGAGGGTTTATTGACTCAAACACTTATTATGCGGATGAAAAAATCTTCAAATTAGTTTCCATAGATATTAGATAGCTACGTCAATATATTGAGATAGCTCAAGGTCGATATTGAAAATAGCTAAAAGTCAATATTGAAATAGCTACGTCAATATATAGCTACATGCTACAATGCCGACAACACATCGACGTTACCAGTCAAATACCCTAATTAGCCAATTTCAAATGTTAAAATAATCACTAGCTGGACGAAATTAAATATGAACTGATATATTCAATAACCAACTAAATTCTAAATACTGTGGTATAAGGGACTGGGAGACTGTACTGGCTACAACTTCTAGCTAGTGCGAACTGCTCCTCTTGGTCAGTGTGCATTGTACCGTCTGTCTATGAGCTTGTATGCTATCCAAACTTGTATGTGACCCCTAGTATCGCTTCCGGCCACTTCTATCTATCTTTCCTATAATCCCAACGTGTGTTCTTTGTTTCTCGGGGGGTAACCTGTCTGTCTGAGTCTCTATGCTGCAATATCTGCAATCTAGTCTACCACTATCAATGTGGAACTTGCCTGGACCTTTCTGATTTTTATTTCGATCAGAGTAAATTCAATAAACATTTTCTGCCGATAATCCAAATACTACTACTACTAGGATCGGCATGCTGCATTGCAGCTGCATTTTTAAGAATGCTGTGCCGGCTTATCGACAAAATTGCACCGCCACAAGTCCCTATCACCCATGACATTTGCTAGATCATCCGCATCTTCAAGGCCAGTGTCCTTTAAGATGCATCTCAAGAAATTCATGGGCTGTCCACCATGCTTATTCACTCCATGAGGCTGCCAAAGTACAAGATTATGCACTGGCTGGTCTTCATGGCGAAAGCAATGTCCTGCAAAGCGGAGGCGATTGTGTTCTAGTGTCAAGCTTGGGGGAACCAATGAGACACCTCCAATGTGATATATTGACTGGTTGGAGATGTGTGCATTGAACTTGACACAATGAACCCGGCGTAGCATTCTTGTGAATGTGCCGTCCAGAGATTTGGTGTCCTCAGCAGTTAGAGCCCAGCATGGACTCCCATACAGGAGTACTGGAACTACTGCTGCTCTAAATAACCGGACCTTAAGTTTCCGATTAATTCTCGGTGACTTCCAAATCCTGGAAAGCCTATTCAAAGCTTCCCATGCCTTTCCCTTACGTATTCGAAGGTCCTCACCTGACTTCCGGATCCATGATCCCAGGTAACAGAAGTCATCCACATGCTCAAGCATACCATCTTTTGAGCTTATGCTCATCCGATCAGAGACTTGCTGAGGACTTTCAAAGTTAACTGTCAAAATTTTGGTCTTTCTGGAGTTAATAAAAAGACCAACACTAGAAGCAGCATGTTCTAGTGATTCTGAGAGTACTCCTAAGTCATCAGCAAAGTCTAGATCAGTTAGGTACTTGGCAGGATTTCCTCGACTTCTGGAGCCAGTAGGTGGAGTTATCATCACCCCATCACCATTATGATGATCTAAGGACATGCGTAGAACATAGTCAACAACAATTATGAACAAGAATGGTGCAAGTGTGTCTCCCTGGAGGACGCCCCATAACACTTCAAATGGTTCTGTGTCACCGTCAACAGTAGACACAAATGTTGCCGAACCATCGTATACTGATCTGATTGCTGCAATAATTTAAACATAAACATCTGAACATACGTAAGCGAGAGACTGAATCAAAGGCCTTGAAGAAGTCAACAAAGATAACAGCCAGATGCCTGTCTTTCTCTTTTGACAACTCTTCAATTATCCTTCTAAGTGCCAAAATGGGCTCCATGGTCCCACGACCTTTACGGAACCCATTCTGATTTCCACGGAGCAGTCTCTCAATGGGATCCCTGATGCGATTTAATATAATTCTATTGTATAGCTATGCAGCAATCGAGATCAATGAGATTCCCCGAAAAGAACCATAGAGTGTTAGGTTGCCCTTCTTGGGAACTGGCACCAACTTATTTGTTTTCATTTCTTGTGGGACTCTTGTTGTACGGTACATGTCTACTATGATGGGATAGATGAGCTTTAAACACTCAGGTATTTTAAAGACCTCAGGGGGAACACCATCTACTCCACTGGCACGATTGGTCTTAATGCTCTTTGCAGCAGCCTTCACTTCTGCAAAGGAGATATCACCAATGGGAATATCTGGGAGTACAGACTCAGACACTTTTACTTCTATAAAGTTAACAGGCAATACCCTGTCATTATTGAGGAGCTTTTCAAAGTGGGCCTTCCAACCATTGAGGCGATCGGCTGGTGATTCAGCCTTAACCTTGGTGGTTGGTTGGCTTTTCCGCCCAGTAAGCAGATTGATCGATTTTCATGCCTGGGATGATTGCCTGCTGACGTCAGCATCATTGATGGCATCAACCTGTTGGTTTATTAGCTCCTGTAGATTAACAGAGTACTGCCTGTTCAGGGACCTAGATGCAGCCTTAACTGCATTCTTGGCCGCTGTAGTCTGTTTGAGTCGGGACTCTTTCTGCGCCTTGTAGAGGTCATTTCAGCACTTCTGAATTTTGTTGTCAGTCCAGGGGGCCCGTTTCCTGGATCGAGGGTATACAGGAACTGTTTCTGCAGCTGCTAACTTAACTGCCTCTGTGAAGGCAGTATAGCCCTCACAGTGATCTGCCGCCTCAGAGGCAAGAGCCTCATGCCTGTTGCTCAGCTGTAGTGTGAAGCTGGATCTGACACTTGGCTGTTGCAACAGAGAGGACCAGTCATGCCGCGGCAAGGCAGATTTCGTTGTTGTTCTGCTAGCACGCAGACTAAGTCTTACCTTGGCCACAATAAGGCGGTGATCACTGGAGAAGGGTCGTAGTGTAAATGCATTACAGTCTTGTATAGAGCTCCTGTATTTCCTACGAAACAGGATATGGTCTATTTGGGACTTGTGACCACTGGATCCACTATGAGTCCATAGCTTTCCAGTTCGCTTCTTGAACTGGGTTCCAGCCGAAAACAATCCATTTCCAGAGATAAAATCCTGAAGATGGACGGAATTTCGGTTAACACTATTGCTATAGACCCAGGGCGATGTAGGTGATTGATGCAGACTTGCATTAAAGTCTCCCAGGAATGTTAAGAATGCATGCTGATCCACTCCATCAGTAGCTGCTTGTAGATTCTGGTAGAAATTTTCCACCTCCTCTACAGGGGCAACACTAGTTGGAGAGTAGCACACAATCAGAACCACCTTAGGAAACTTCTTAGCCAGTCTTCCAGAACATGAGAAGTGGCAACGGATGATGCGGTTAGAGATTTGGTCTATTTTGTCCAATGCTGCATGTGCAGTTGGATTCATCAATTGACCAATTCCACCATTGCCACTATCATCTGCTGAAGCGAGGGCGAGTCGCCAACCGCCCCCCATGTCCTTAATCAGAACCTCATCAGTCTGTCCAGTCTGCATTCGGTGCTCTTGAACACCCACTGCACTAAGAGAAAGCTTATCTGCCAAGGCAGTCAGCTCACCTTGTCGCATTGGGGATCCCAGTGTTAGGGTGTTTACTGAGGCTAGTCTAGTGACTTGCCTCATATTCACCAATGGCTTTGTTGGTCGGGGTGGAACACGAGAGTAGCCTCCAACTCCAGAATCCCTCTCCCCCTCACAATCTGGCCTCCCTGGTGACCCAGGGTTTGGGCCAGAAAGGTCATCAGGAAAGGGACTCAAAGAATTTTAGCTGCTCTCTCTCCAGTAGGGGGTGAGACAGGCAGCCGGTCAGGAAATAACTGACGCCTGTGAGGCCGATTGTGTCCGGTAATTCCACTGGCCTCTAGTGGCCGGACCTCCGCATTACTAATGTTATCCATATTGGGGGTTGGGGGGTGCTTTTTTGCCGAGTCAGCTCTCGGGGCAAATGCTACACCCTGGTTTGCCATTCCACAGGGTGGGTGTCGCAGTGGAGTCAAATATGAGGCCCATCACCCATATCTACTCTGGCGCACATGACCCACCATTGGCTGTGCAGCTCATCTGCTGGGTCATGCCCTGTACCCCTTCTGTCAGGTGCAGGTCGCAGTGAAGTGCACTCAGAGTGGAAATGAGAACACTCTACTCCTGACCAGCCATTGATAGATCACCATCTGCCTGGCCAGGCCATATACCCCTGCAGCCAAGTATATGGGTCTTTAATCTAGGACCAAGGGCTTCCTTATCACAGAACGAAGGGGGTCCTAGTTACAGGACCAGATTTGCCCGAGTAAGAGGGTCTATGAAGCTACAGGTAGCACCTCCTTTATGCTGCATGGAGGTGGCAAGTTTCCTTGATCAATTACCTTCCCTACTCATTCTCATCAACTTATATACAGTATAATATGAACTACTGTATTATGTTGAAGAATGTGTGCAGAGGCGTGCGGTACATTAGTTTATTATCCATTGTAATTAGTTCTACATTGATTGTTTTTAGAGCCCCTGTACAATTCCATAATTTGTTAGGCGCACTGTACCTCGGGGGGTACAACAATAAAACACATATAACGCAGTAGGTCACCATTTGTATACAGTAGGGCCTACACTATTATTCTGTATATCTCTCTCCATGTACAATCATGTACTGTAGGCTTTAGTAGCGAATTATTTTAATGAATAACATTATATCGTATGTATGCCTAATATACTTTATACTAATTATACTTGTATACTTTACTCCAAATTATTAACTACTATAGCACAACAACTACAATAATTGTACAGTTGGTATTTTTAACTAGAAAACCAAGCTGACTATAAAAAGACCGTCCGACTTTATTGCGTACAGTTGGTATTTTTAACTAGAAAACCAAGCTGACTATAAAAAGACCGTCCGACTTTATTGCATGTCATGCTGTAGGTATCTCATCTTTTGTTAGTCGGATATGATTTTGTTGTAAACTTCCGTCATAAAAGTTGTTTAAATTGGTTTAACTGTTGCTCTGAATGCTCTCAAGTAAATTCGAATGGTTTTAAGTTCTGAAAATTAGAATCTAGTTTTTAACGCTAATGCCAACATTGCCATAAGTGGTAGATACTGTTTCCATTGCTGACTCAGTACTAGATGCTGCAGGTAAATTTGTCGGTCTCGCAGTCTTCCTAAGTTTCCAATGGGCGGCTGATTTTCCTGCTGCTGATTCTACCCTGTTGTGTTTGCTCTCTCTGGATCCATTTCTCTATTCGCCGATTAAAGGATACCTTATGCTACAGCTACCTGCTCCTGTGATATTATGTTCGATTTGTGGTTATCTTGGAATTGGTGCCCTATTCCTTTCCATTTCTACTTGTCATCGTTCGTTCCTATGCCTATTAATTGTCAATCTATTATTTCTGCGGTAGGTCCCCATCGTATGGTTTTATTTAATGTTCCTACATTGGTTTATATTGACTTGGCTCGTTGTAATTTAGATTCTTTAATAATGCCTCTCCGCTTGTGGTGATTCCTAATAATTGGGATGAATGATATATTTATTTACTGTAGCCTTAGTGTCTCTATGGATAATTAAATCAGTTTGTTATTCCAGTCATACTAAGGGCTTCCAACTGCGTGCTAGCAGAACAACGAAATCTGCCTTGCCGCGGCATGACTGGTCCTTTCTGTTGCAACAGCCTCGTGTGAGATCCAGCTTCATACCACAGCTGAGCAACAGGTATGAGGTTCTTGCCTCTGAGGCAGCAGATCACTGCGAGGGCTATACTGCCTTCACAGAAACAGAGACAGTTCCTGTATACCCTCGAAACAGGAAAAAGGCCCCCTGGACTGACCACAAAATTCAGATGTGCCGAAACAACCTCTATAAGGAGCAGAAGAGTCCCGACTCAAACAGACTACAGCGGCCAAGAATGCAATTAAGGCTGCATCTAGGTGCCTGAACAGGCAGTACTTTACTCTGTTAATGTACAGGAGCTTATAAAGCAACATGTTGATGCCATTAATGATGCTGACGACAGCAGGCAATCATCCCAGGCATGGAAATCGATCAACTTGCTTAATGGGCGGAAAAGCCCTGTTACCTGGGATCATGGATCCGGAAGTCAGGTGAGGACCTTCGAATACGTAAGGGAAAGGCATGGGCAGCCTTGAATAGACTTTACAGGATTTGGAAGTCACATAGAATTAATCGGAAACTTAAGGTCCGATTATTTAGAGCAGCAGTAGTTCCAGTACTCCTCTATGGGAGTCCATGCTGGGCTCTAACTGCTGAGGACACTAAATCTCTGGATGGCACATTCAGAAGAATGCTACGCCGGGTTCATTGTGTCAAGTACAATGCACACATCTCCAACCAGACACTATATAACATTGGAGGTGTCTCATTGGTTCCCCCAAGCTTGACACTAGAACAAAATCGCCTCCGTTTTGCAGGACATTGCTTTCGCCGTGAGGACCAGCCAGTGCATAATCTTGTACTTTGGCAGCCTCATGGAGCGAATAAGCATGGTGGACAGCCCATTACTTTCTTGAGACGCATCTTAAAGGAAACAGGCCTTGAAGATGCGGGTGATCTAGCAAATGTCATGGGTGATAGGGAATTGTGGCGGCGCAATTTAGTCGACAAGCCGGCACAGCATTCTTAAAATTGCAGTTGCACTGCAGCATGCCGATCCTAGTAGTATTAGTACTGTAGCAGTAGTAGTATCTCTATAGTAGGTCATGCTTATACATTCCATTTTCATAGCTTTATATTTGTTTTGTAATCATTAGAAGAAGCCGTAAACAAGAACAGAACAAAGTGAAGGACTGAATTACTGATGTCCTGTACTTAGTCCTGATTCACAACAATGCTCATTATTGTTATTCTCTATGTTAAATTCAACTTAGCAGCTACCCAAATCGTCAACAACGTCACATCCCAGAACTTAACATGCAAAGAAGGTCGAGATTGGAAAATATCCTCGCCAAATGAAGAGTTGCAAAATCTATACCGAAGCAGAATAGATAGGTTTACGGCAAGCAATAGAGTTGAAAAGTTCGAGAGGGTGAGCGCCGAAGTTTGTGCAGTTTGTGGTGTTTTATCTGCAGTATTCACTGCCTATGATAACGAATACAAGGATCATGTAACATTTGAATTGGAAGAAAGTGGCTGCTACCCAGAAGACCGCCGTGGTTATTGTCTCCCAATGAGCGAAGAAGGATGTCTTTATATGTGGACGGTTGTCCTCCCCAATTCTGATCCAGATGATGACGAATACGCTAAAGATTTTACTACCAACATCTTTGGTTTCTTGTCCTATTACAAATACCTTCAGCTTACCCTCACAGTAACACACGAGACGTGTCAGGGACAGTGTTGTGACACCGGTTTTTGTCCAGCTCCCGTATGGAAACACGACATCACTACAACCGGTCCCACAACCGAACACATACCAGTCACCATGGAAAATGGTTCAGCTAATATCAAACAAGTGGTAATGTGGCTGTTGGCTGGCATCATTTCTGCTCTAACCCTCACAGTGTTCTAGTATTTAGACGGTCATTAAAACAATATAACTGTATAATATTTATGGTGGCTGGATACTATTATTCACTATTTCGAAAGTTTATTTTTTGTGTTGAAATAGATTTAAAAACTGAAGTTAGGTCTAACCAGGTTAATTCCGACCATGGATGCAACGATAATTCTGTCGGGATCGGAATCTTACTGTCTTGGCCGCGCAGCCCCAAACCATCCCCTCCACGGAGGCACAGCGAACTGGACCGGGGGGGGGGGGGGGCGAATTGCAGTCGCCGACGACTCTCGGCACCAGACCTTGTACCAACCAAGGGGGGGGGGGGGTAGGGGTAAATACCATCCCACACTACATAACAACCAATTTAACGGTAGGTGCTAAAATGCACAACGAACAACAATGACCAACAACGAGCAACAATGAGCAACAACGAGCAACAACGAGCAACAACGAGCAACAACGAGCAACAATGAGCAACAATGAGCAACAATGAGCAACAATGAGCAACAACGAGCAACAATGAGCAACAATGAGCAACAACGAGCAACAATGAGCAACAACGAGCAGTAATAAAGTACAACAACGAGTAACAATGAGCAACAATGACCAACAACAGGCAACAATGAGCAACAACGAGCAACAACAAGCAACAATGAGCAACAAAGAGCAACAATGTCAATGACAAACGTTTAGTGTTGGTGTAGACTAGTACACTGCGAAACGTTTGTGTTAGACTGTAAAAATGTAATTCCGTAACGATGAAATTCATGTCTGGTATATTGCTGCATTATCAACAAACTGGAAACCAAATATAATAATATTTCAAATTTTCCACTCTTTTTGCCTTTTTAGTTTATATTGACAGCGTTAGTAGGGGAGGGCTTGAAATTTGTATTATTTCGATATTTTATTTAAATAATGTTAATCGGTAAATAAATTATGGAAGCCCACAACTGTTAATGACTAAACATTAATAAAACTTGGAATGGCAAAATGCACTCATGGCAAAATGCCACAATGCCAATTGTATTTATTGAATTTTGTATAAGTTTAATTAATGATTTGCCCTTGACAGATGTGGGATTCCTCCGTAATAAATAGTCTTTGTGATTGTCTTACTATATGGTTCGAGATATTGATGACTAAGTGAGTAGTAACAGTCCCGTAACTTAGAATGTTCAGTTTCTTTCCATCTTCATTATGGTGCCATTCATATTACTTTCAAGGCGCGCAATCTATTGTCAATGTCTAAGCCAATATCATGATTGTTTTTCGTATTTGCGTAGTTCATATAAGATTGGTTAGCCGTATCATCACCATTACTATATGGCAGTGTTAGCGGTGTGTTCCCATTCATTTTCTTCTCTGTTGTTTTCAGTCGGCGAAATACGTATATTAGTGCCAGTACCATGAGGATCACCACTAGCCCTACCCCGATGACAATAGCTGGAATCGTGATGCTTGCCATGTCGTACTGTGCATCATCCCCTATTAACCTTGTTTGAGTTGGCCTTGTCGATTGAAGGATTTTTTCAGAGCTGTCTGTTGCTTGGATTGTTGTAGGTGGAGTTGACGTTGTTGATAACGATGCCTCAAACGTTGTAGATGTGGAGAGCTCGATAGTTGTTGTAATTTCTGATGTTGTTGTGGTGGTTATGGGTTTTGGGACTTTTAGTAACGCCAGTTGTTTCGGTGGGGATGCTAATGTAATTTTGGGAGTTACTACCCTGTTCTCCACAAGTGAAACAAATCCCAATGAAATATCATCATCATATGTAACTGTTGTCGTTATGTAAATGTCACTGTTGTCATCAACAGCAATTGCATAGGGTAGGCCTGGTAATGTATTGGATACTATTATCTCACCATTCCCGCCATTAAAATAGAATCGTTCAATTCTTTTCGTTCTGGAATGACTCTCCAATAAATATAACAAATTTGTTGTTACATCCAATGCTAAGCCATTAGGCCATCTGATACCACGTCCGCCTATAAGTTTAACTGGATCTGTTCCTCCATCCATACTCCCTTTCATTACAGCCGGACTTGCTCCGTAATCAGTCCAATACACAAATCCTTGACCTTCTCTCGCATCAACAACTATAGCCCTGGGTTTATCTACTCCGTCACTGTTGGTGTACAAATCCTCGATATTATTTCCCCCAAAATCACTCCGTCTTATCTTCTGTTTACCTTTATCAGTCCAGTAGATGAATCTTCCTTCAGCAACAGTTATCCCATCGATTTTACCTGAGGTTCCATCTCCTCCTATAATCCTTATCGGATCCACCCCAATGTAATAGTTCCCTTTATATATACCGAAGGTAGTTTCATCCATGTTGTCACTAACAAACATGTCTCCACTCTCTTGGTCTACAGCCAGCCCATAGGGATTATTGAATTCATACAGAGTCTGTAATTCGTATGTCCCAAGGTTGTAACTGGTAACATTAGTCCCTGTGATGTAAACAATAACGGTGTCCATTTCATTAGTCTTACACCTCCCAAACAACAACCAGACAATAAAAATGATATGAATGTAGATCATTTTGTATATTAAAGCAATTGTTCGTTTTTCTCAAATACGACCGAATAATTTTCCTACAAATATTAGACCTCAAAACATTTAATTGAACTTTATGTAATGCGGCTTGAGAACCTCGCAGTATATAGTCATATCCAATGTTATTAATTTATAATACCACACTAATACCAACCTCTACCACACTATTATCAACCTCTACCACACTATTACCAACCTCTACCACACTATTGCCAACCTCTACCACACTAGTATTAACCTCAACCACACTATTACCACTCTAGAACACACAATTACCAACTACTTACACAATGCACACAATCCTACGAAGTCATTACTAAGTTAGATAGTAGCAGTAATATTTGACAGCAGTTAATTTCTTAATTTGCAAATTGTTATAACAATACAGTATATTCCATGTTTCATCTACACATTTCCTGTTTTATTACTCATGAATGGGAAACAGAGTGTAAGAGTTCACTGAGGAAGATCAGCCATGGTGGTGAAAAGACATTCCCAAATATATTGAGCCTAAAAGATTAACTCATTCATTACTCAAAAATTGGTTCAATGCAGCATGCCGATTGTTCGTTGTGTGTTGGAAGATAAATTATGTTTTTAAGTCGGCACAACAATCTCAATGCAGCTGCAATGTAGCATGTCGATTATAGATAGATAGACCGACCAGCAGTCGGCCAGGTATTAATTAAGTCAGCATTTTAAGTTATTAAGTTAGCACATATTTATATTTACACCTCATCATACCTGAAACTGAAACTAAAATTTAGTGTTTGAGTTGGCAATAAACAATCAAATGATAGAATAGGAGCGGGCGTAATAGAAAGTTAATCCTAAATGAATCAGAAATCAGTTTATCCTAAATGAATGTACCGGAATGTATTGACTTTCACATCAACTGTGGTACAGTAATGTTCGAATTTGGAATAAAACTACATACATATATATTATTTGATCTAAAGTAATCCACCTACAGTGTTCTGATATTCTTAGTTTTATTTACCTTCACTAAACAATCGTTAGTGGTTGTGAATCACTTGGAACAGCACACTGTATATTTCGTGTAGAATTTTATGGCGAATCCGAATATGTAAGTTGTTACTTCTCATCATGTAAACTTTGGAGATATGACGCATGAGGGATATAATTTAGTTCTTTAATCCTTTTTCTGTAAAATATTTGATTAAGTAGCCGCAAAAACTTGCCATTTAGGTACGTTCACAATTCAGTCGGACATTGTGCTTTCAGGTCTGACTACCTTAGGGGCTTGGTCTATGGGAACTAGGAATATAGCCGCAGGTTGTTACAAATTTGGAATCCCCGCAACACCAACCGTGTACCGTGGATTAGTTGTTTTGGGTCTGGGACAATGCTGGCAATTTTGAAAACGAAAATATCAAATCTGACGTAAATGCAACAAATCCACACGTAAATGAGGTGAAACAATCTGTTCCAAAATTCAAAAGATCTCGATATAATTTAATAAAAAATTTGAGACATATTCCAGGTTTGTTATTAAAGTTATTATAGTAAGTAGTTATTAGTTATTAGGTAACTATTTATTCAAAATTCCCCAGCCACGTAATTGTTTAATTTGTTTACTGGCTAATCCGGCTCATGCATGTAGTGTTAATAATATGTATGCACGTGGACTGACTGTTCTCTAATTGGTTGGTTGTTAATTCCCTAATTGGTTGGTTGATAAACTAAATCCACCACCCTCCTTCAACATTCATATATACAATCAAAAACAATTGAAGCGAATCTAATGCTATTTTAATTTCAGGATGTGAACCTGATTTATAAGGAAGTTGATATACAAAGTTCTGCCAAGTTTAATTGTTTTCATATTCCTAACATCCTGGCAACCTTTTAGCACAATAATTATAATTCTAGCCGTAGGGTCATTGACAATTAATTAATTAATGTTATATGAGGTCATTGAAATAAAATTAACCAACCGTGTTCATGTTAATAACCTCGCCAATGAAAATAATTTGATTATTACAAATATTCACAAAATATTTAATGAGAAATCAATAATAATACAATTTTTCTAAGATAGACTGTGTATGGTGTTAGTTGGGACTTTATTTATATTTGTTATCTAACTACATATCTACTTCGCTAATGTTTTTTCATCTTTCCACTTGTTTAATTAATAAGATGATATAAAGTGGAACTTTATATGATTGATATATCAGAGTGAGACTTTATGTCACATTGATGGTGATACGACTCAATAGCTTTTCCGAGGGAGCAATATTGTACTTTACCAATGTTATCTGCAGAGTTATGTTCGGAATTTAACTCTTGTTCCTTGTGAATTTAACTCTTCACTCCAGTCTTTGTACTTTTTGCACTTGGTAGAGAAAAGTGTTGTTTCTCATTCGTATTTAGCTCAACAATTTTTAATGGAATGGCATGTGTGTGGATTTAATCACAGTTTTGTGTAGTTTCTGGTAACCGGAAACAAATAGAAGAATACTCAAAACATGGGAATTAGGGGATATCGTATATTTGGTTCTCTAAAAATGGGCCGTTGCATCCAAAATTTAAAATTTGTATATTTTCTAAATGTTTCTTTTTAAATCTTTTTAGGTCACAAATATATAAAGTATCAATGGCTGACTAAAATCTGTATTTTGCCGACACGCTGACTTCAACGAGTTAGTGATTCAAAGGATTCGATTGATGTATCCTGGGGTCTACCCCCCCATAAACTATGAACAAAGTAATGACTTTAAAGTCCAATCGGTTTCTGCCTTAGCGGCCTTCTTCAGGTATAAAGAAGATATTATTTAAAATATAAATTACACCAAACTGCAAGCCTAATTACTGAAAATTGTGGTACTAAATGGTAGACTGAAGGCGAACATGTAAACTTGACACGGAATTTGCCTCACGGCTAACTTGACCTAATTATTAGTGATATAATAATCAATAGATAAACTTATGAAAATATATGAATTATGGAAAATTGTTAAAATATATAATATAAAAATATATCTATTATCGATTATGATTTATTGATTAGATTGGATCGCATTCCTAAATTTATCATTTCGTGGTACTAAAATGATTCAATTTTCTATCATTCGATTGAGTATTCCAGAAATCTGTATAGAAAATTCATACGAATATTGAAAACAACACATGGAATTTTACAGCGAAATCCAAATTGTAAAATTGTTATGTTGCATACCCGAAATTCGTGGTGCCCTATCACACCCAAGTCCTTTAGTCATAGTATATATAAATACTATATTCTAGAAGTCCTTGGGCAAACCCAAACGTTTTATGTTTTGAATGTAGTTCCAATCCACTCAGCTGCACTGAAAACACATATATTCATTCCAACATAATATGGAATGTATACTAAACATATCTAGTTAGTTTTCAATGCAACATCCAAACAATTTGTAATATTGGTCCCGGCCCGGACTGGGACAACCACTATTTTTCAAGAAATTAATACTTTTGCTATTCATGGATTGAGAATTTTGAATTTTAGTGTTGTCATTGTACAGTACATATACCTTCAATATCCCTTACACATATATTTATTTACCACTCATGAATTGATATCACAGACCATCCTTTAGTAAAAGTATAAATCCTAACCACTTTCGATGTTTTAAAGAATGCGTGGAACTTATTTTTGCAGAAAGTAGTTCACTGTAAAGTAGAAGTAAAGTAGTAAAGAATTAGTGTAAAGTGGAAGTAAAGTAGTAAAGAATTAGTGTAAAGTAGAAGTAAAGTAGTAAAGAATTAGTGTAAAGTAGACGAGTTTGGTTCTTTTTAATATTATTTGTAGGGAGCAATATTAATTCAAAATAGGCCAAATGCGATAATTAACATACATGAGAGTACATCACAAAGCAGTATAGGGTACAGCACAGGCACATAACAAGAGTACATCACAAACCAGTATAGGGTACAGAACAAACACATAACAAGAGTACATCACAAAGCAGTCTAGGGTACAGCACAAACACATAACAAGAGTACATCACAAAGAAGTATAGGGTACAGCACAAACACATAACAAGAGTTCATCACAAAGCAGTATAGGGTACAGCACAAACACATAACAAGAGTTCATCACAAAGCAGTATAGGGTACAGCACAAACACATAACAAGAGTACATCACAAAGAAGTATAGGGTACAGCACAAACACATAACAAGAGTACATCACAAAGAAGTAGAGGGTACAGTACAAACACATAACAAGAGTACATCACAAAGCAGTACAGTATAGGGTACAGCACAAACACATAACAAGAGTACATCACAAAGCAGTACAGTATAGGGTACAGCACAAACACATAACAAGAGTACATCACAAAGAAGTATAGGGTACAGCACAAACACATAACAAGAGTACATCACAAAGCAGTACAGTATAGGGTACAGCACAAACATATAACAAGAGTACATCACAAAGCAGTACAGTATAGGGTACAGCACAAACACATAACAAGAGTACATCACAAAGCAGTACAGTATAGGGTACAGCACAAACACATAACAAGAGTACATCACAAAGAAGTATAGGGTACAGCACAAACACATAACAAGAGTACATCACAAAGAAGTAGAGGGTACAGTACAAACACATAACAAGAGTACATCACAAAGAAGTATAGGGTACAGCACAAACACATAACAAGAGTACATCACAAAGCAGTACAGTATAGGGTACAGCACAAACACATAACAAGAGTACATCACAAAGAAGTATAGGGTACAGTACAAACACATAACAAGAGTACATCACAAAGCAGTACAGTATAGGGTACAGCACAAACACATAACAAGAGTACATCACAAAGAAGTATAGGGTACAGCACAAACACATAACAAGAGTACATCACAAAGAAGTAGAGGGTACAGTACAAACACATAACAAGAGTACATCACAAAGCAGTACAGTATAGGGTACAGCACAAACACATAGCAAGAGTACATCACAAAGCAGTATAGGGTACAGCACAAACACATAACAAGAGTACATCACAAAGAAGTAGAGGGTACAGTACAAACACATAACAAGAGTACATCACAAAGCAGTACAGTATAGGGTACAGCACAAACACATAACAAGAGTACATCACAAAGCAGTACAGTATAGGGTACAGCACAAACACATAACAAGAGTACATCACAAAGAAGTATAGGGTACATCACAAAGCAGTACAGTATAGGGTACAGCACAAACACATAACAAGAGTACATCACAAAGCAGTATAGGGTACATCACAAAGCAGTAGAGGGTACAGCACAAACACATAACAAGAGTACATCACAAAGCAGTCTAGGGTACAGCACAAACACATAACAAGAGTACATCACAAAGCAGTCTAGGGTACAGCACAGGCACATAACAAGAGTACATCATAAAGCAGTTGAGGGTACAGCACAAACACATAACAAGAGTACATCACAAAGCAGTCTAGGGTACAGCACAGGCACATAACAAGAGTACATCATAAAGCAGTTGAGGGTACAGCACAAACACATAACAAGAGTACATCACAAAGAAGTATAGGGTACAGCACAAACACATAACAAGAGTACATCACAAAGCAGTATAGGGTACAGCACAAACACATAACAAGAGTACATCATAAAGCAGTTGAGGGTACAGCACAAACACATAGCAAGAGTACATCACAAAGCAGTATAGGGTACAGCACAAACACATAACAAGAGTACATCACAAAGCAGTCTAGGGTACAGCACAGGCACATAACAAGAGTACATCATAAAGCAGTTGAGGGTACAGCACAAACACATAACAAGAGTACATCACAAAGCAGTCTAGGGTACAGCACAAACACATAACAAGAGTACA
The DNA here is from genome assembly GCA_032718475.1 of Nemertoderma westbladi. Lineage (NCBI taxonomy): Eukaryota > Metazoa > Xenacoelomorpha > Nemertodermatida > Nemertodermatidae > Nemertoderma > Nemertoderma westbladi. The sequence continues at coordinate 56,438 of JAUCBJ010007331.1, forward strand.
TCACAAAGAAGTATAGGGTACAGCACAAACACATAACAAGAGTACATCACAAAGCAGTATAGGGTACAGCACAAACACATAACAAGAGTACATCATAAAGCAGTTGAGGGTACAGCACAAACACATAACAAGAGTACATCACAAAGCAGTATAGGGTACAGCACAAACACATAACAAGAGTACATCACAAAGCAGTATAGGGTACAGTACAAACACATAACAAGAGTACATCACAAAGCAATATAGGGTACAGCACAAACACATAACAAGAGTACATCACAAAGCAGTATAGGGTACAGCACAAACACATAACAAGAGTACATCACAAAGCAGTATAGGGTACAGCACAAACACATATCAAGAGTACATCACAAAGCAGTATAGGGTACAGCACAAAAACATAACAAGAGTACATCACAAAGCAGTATAGGGTACAGCACAAAAACATAACAAGAGTACATCACAAAGCAGTATAGGGTACAGCACAAACACATAACAAGAGTACATCACAAAGCAGTAGAGGGTACAGCACAAACACATAACAAGAGTACATCACAAAGCAGTCTAGGGTACAGCACAAACACATAACAAGAGTACATCACAAAGCAGTATAGGGTACAGCACAAAAACATAACAAGAGTACATCACAAAGCAGTATAGGGTACAGCACAAACACATAACAAGAGTACATCACAAAGCAGTATAGGGTACAGCACAAACACATAACAAGAGTACATCATAAAGCAGTATAGGGTACAGCACAAACACATAACAAGAGTACATCACAAAGCAGTATAGGGTACAGCACAAACACATAACAAGAGTACATCACAAAGCAGTATAGGGTACAGCACAAACACATATCAAGAGTACATCACAAAGCAGTATAGGGTACAGCACAAAAACATAACAAGAGTACATCACAAAGCAGTATAGGGTACAGCACAAAAACATAACAAGAGTACATCACAAAGCAGTATAGGGTACAGCACAAACACATAACAAGAGTACATCACAAAGCAGTAGAGGGTACAGCACAAACACATAACAAGAGTACATCACAAAGCAGTCTAGGGTACAGCACAAACACATAACAAGAGTACATCACAAAGCAGTATAGGGTACAGCACAAAAACATAACAAGAGTACATCACAAAGCAGTATAGGGTACAGCACAAAAACATAACAAGAGTACATCACAAAGCAGTATAGGGTACAGCACAAACACATAACAAGAGTACATCGCAAAGCAGTCTAGGGTACAGCACAAACACATAACAAGAGTACATCACAAAGCAGTAGAGGGTACAGTACAAACACATAACAAGAGTACATCACAAAGCAGTAGAGGGTACAGCACAAAAACATAACAAGAGTACATCACAAAGCAGTATAGGGTACAGCACAAAAACATAACAAGAGTACATCACAAAGCAGTATAGGGTAAAGCACAAACACATAACAAGAGTGCATCACAAAGCAGTATAGGGTACAGCACAAACACATAACAAGAGTACATCACAAAGCAGTATATGGTACGGCACAAAGGAGTAGAGGGTACAGCACAAACACATAATAAGAGTACATCACAAAGCAGTATAGGGTACAGCACAAACACATATCAAGAGTACATCACAAAGCAGTATAGGGTACAGCACAAACACATAACAAGAGTACATCACAAAGCAGTAGAGAATACAGCACAAACACATAACAATGAGTACATCACAAAGCAGTAGAGGGTACAGCACAAACACATAACAAGAGTACATCACAAAGCAGTATAGGGTACAGCACAAAAACATAACAAGAGTACATCACAAAGCAGTATAGGGTACAGCACAAACACATATCAAGAGTACATCACAAAGCAGTATAGGGTACAGCACAAACACATAACAAGAGTACATCACAAAGCAGCAGAGGGTACAGCACAAACACATAACAAGAGTACATCCCAAAGAAGTAGAGGGTACAGCACAAACACATAACAAGAGTACATCCCAAAGAAGTAGAGGGTACAGCACAAACACATAACAAGAGTACATCACAAAGAAGTAGAGGGTACAGCACAAACACATATCAAGAGTACATCACAAAGCAGTAGAGAATACAGCACAAAAACATAACAAGAGTACATCACAAAGCAGTATAGGGTACAGCACAAACACATAACAAGAGTACATCACAAAGCAGCAGAGGGTACAGCACAAACACATAACAAGAGTACATCCCAAAGAAGTAGAGGGTACAGTACAAACACATAACAAGAGTACATCACAAAACAGTAGAGCATAAAACAGTAGAGGGTTCAGCACAAACACATAACAAGAGTACATCACAAAGCAGTAGAGAATACAGCACAAACACATAACAATGAGTACATCACAAAGCAGTAGAGGGTACAGCACGAACACATAACAAGAGTACATCACAAAGAAGTAGAGGGTACATCACAAAGCAGTAGAGGGTACAGCACAAACACATAACAAGAGTACATCACAAAGAAGTAGAGGGTACAGCACATACACATAACAAGACAAGACAACAAGAGTAGGCCTACATCACAAAACAGTACAGCATAAAACAGTACAGCACAAAACAGTACGGCACAAAACAGTACAGCACAAAACAGTACAGCACAAAACAGTAGAGGTTTCAGCACAAACACATAACGAGAGTACAGCATAAACACATAACGAGAGTACATCACAAAGCAGTAGAGGGTACAGCACAAACACATAACAAGAGTACATCACAAAGCAGTAGTGGGTACAGGCACAAACACATAACAATGAGTACATCACAAAGCAGTATAGGGTACAGCACAAACACATAACAAGAGTACATCACAAAGCAGTATAGGGTACATCACAAAGCAGTAGAGGGTACAGCACAAACACATAACAAGACAAGACAACAAGATTACATCACAAAACAGTACAGCACAAAACAGTACAGCACAAAACAGTACGGTACAAAACAGTACAGCACAAAACAGTACAGCACAAAACAGTAGAGGGTTCAGCACAAACACATAATGAGATTACATCACAAAGCAGTAGAGGGTACAGCACAAACACATAGCAAGAGTACATCACAAAGAAGTAGAGGGTACAGCACAAACACATAACAAGAGTACATCACAAAGCAGTATAGGGTACAGCACAAACACATAACAAGATTACATCACAAAGCAGAACGACACAAAACAGTACTGTACAGCACAAAACAGGACAACACAAAACAGTACAGCACAAAACAGTACAGCACAAAACAGGACAGCACAAAACAGTACAGCACAAAACAGTACAGCACAAAACAGGACAGCACAAAACAGTACAGCACAAAGTACAGAATTATGTTGTTGGCTGAATATTATATATTCATCCTGGTATTTTGATTATGGTTATTTGAGATGTTATGGAGTTGTTATGGAATTGTAACGCGACATGCAGGTTTAAAGAATTTTGAATTTTATTGATATCTGAATCTTTATCTGAATTTTAATATATTTAAACTATTATATAAATATTTATACCCTAATTATTCATAATATAAACCTCGCCTCGGTATAAAATAAAAGGGCTGATATAAACTTATAGAGCCGTTAGTTTATGAGCATCTGGATTTATTGTTGCTATGCCAACGTCAATAACAACGTCCTCTGAGTTTGCAGGTTTTGGTCTATCATCGTTATTATCGTAAGAATTATTATTGTCTTTGTAATGTGGCGTTTCAGAACAACTCAAGTCCGCGGAAGAATTAGCCATCGTGACACCGAAATTCTCGTAAGTTAGATGGTGAATCGCATCAATGTTAGATGCGGTGGCTATAGGAAAGTCACCCGCGGTGTTCCCTTCAGCTGTACGTTGAGGTTCTTGTACACCGTTCGTTTGGTTATGTTTATAAGGGCCTAATAATATACCGTTTTGCTTATTAGGTCCGACATTATTTGAAGATTCAACGGTATTACCATCGGTACCCATAAGGTTGGCCGCTGGAACCGACAGTTTTCTTTGTATTTCCGTTAGATCCGGAGGTCTAGACCGACGTCGGTGCATGTCCGCTACCACGGGAGTGGGACCATCTAGCTTGCGATTACGGAATCGACACATTAAGTATATTACGATGCCAATCATAACCAACGCGAAGACCCCAGAAGCGACATACAGGGCCAACATGTAGGAGTTTGTTTTGTCTTTGTCGCTCCCAGTTGTTGTGGAAACTGATCCGATGGGAATTGGCGTTGGTTGTATCTTCGTTGTAGGAGTTGGGTTTGTTGTCGTAGTTGGGTTTGTTGTTGTAGCTGGGTTTGTTGTTGTAGTTGGGTTTGTTGTTGTAGTTGGGTTTGTTGTTGTAGTTGGGTTTGTTGTTGTAGTTGGGTTTGTTGTCGTAGTTGGGTTTATTGTAGTAGTTGGGTTCATAGTCGTAGCTGGGTTTGTTGTTGTAGTTGGGTTTGTTGTTGTAGTTGGGTTTGTTGTTGTAGTTGGGTTTGTTGTTGTAGTTGGGTTCATAGTCGTAGCTGGGTTTGTTGTTGTAGTTGGGTTTGTTGTTGTAGTTGGGTTTGTTGTTGTAGTTGGGTTCATAGTCGTAGCTGGGTTTGTTGTTGTAGTTGGGTTTGTTGTTGTAGTTGGGTTTGTTGTTGTAGTCGGGTTTGTTGTTGTAGTTGGGTTTGTTGTTGTAGTTGGGTTTATTGTTGTAGTTGGGTTGCTTGTCGTTGTTGGGTTACTTGACGTAGTTGGGTCCGATGTTGTAGTTGGGTTCAAAGTCGTAGCTGAGTTTGTTGTTGTTATTGGTGTTGTTCTTGTTGTTAATAGTGGTGTTGTTGTAATGGGTTTTGGGACTTTTATCAACGCCAGTTGTTTCGGTGGGGATGTTATGACTTTCGTAGTTACTTTCCCGTTACCCACCATCGAAACATGACCAATTGAAATATCATTATCATATGTAACTGTTGTCGTTATGTATACGTCACTGTTGTCATCAACAATTATTGCATATGGTAGGCCGGGTAATGATGTACTGGATACTACCACTTCTCCATTGTTATCCACATCCTCACCATTGATAGAAAATCGTTCAATTCGTTTCGTTTTGGAATAACTCTCCAATAAATATATCATATTTGTTGTTACATCCAGAGCTAAACCGTTAGGCCATTTTAAATCTTTTTCTATAAGTTTAACTGGATCTGTTCCTCCACCCATACTACCTCTCATTACAGCCGGACTTGTTCCGTAATCAGTCCAATACACGAATCCTTGACCTTCTCTCGCATCAACAACTATAGCCCTGGGTTTATCTACTCCGTCACTGTTGGTGTACAAATCCTCGATATTATTTCCCCCAAAATCGCTCCGTCTTATCTTCTGTTTACCTTTATCAGTCCAGTAGATAAATCTTCCTTCAGCAACAGTTATCCCATCGATTTTACCTGAGGTTCCATCTCCTCCTATAATCCTTATCGGATCCACCCCAGTGTAATAGTTCCCTTTATATATACCGAAGGTAGTTTCATCCATGTTGTCACTAACAAACATGTCTCCACTCTCTTGGTCTACAGCCAGTCCGTAGGGTTTGCTGAAATTATATAAAGTCTGTATTTCCTGTGTCCCAAGGTTGTAACTGTTGACATTAGTCTCCCCGATATAAACAATAGCGGTATCGAGTTCATTAGTCAAACACCCCGAAATAGACAAACAGACGACTATACAGATTATATGAATGTAGATCATTTCGTATTATAAAAGTATGTTAATTAAGTATATTATATAACTAATATTATAACTAGTAATAAATTAATAATAATTATTGATATTTTTGAGTTCACCCTTTTATTACATGAATTTAAATTGTCAATCAATATATATAATATTAAATTATTATTTTAATCTGTTTATTTTAATGTTAGAAAATTTTATATCGTTTTCGGGGTGACTTTGACTTAATATCACGTTAGGTATTAATTGCACTAGCGAGTTAATGGCAGGAAGGTCGCCATTTGATTCCAGAAAACGGCATGTTGTACATCTTCCTTTAATAATATACCAGTCTCTCGTTTGTCGCTAAATAATGTTTAACTTTGCCAATATTTATTGTGTCTAACCAAACATTATTTCCACTGGAAATTTAAATAAACATAACTAAATTTGTTACAACTTTTCAACTATTTTAGCAGCACAAAAATCCAGTACAGTGTGACCAAAAGAGTTTTCTATATGCTGTTGCTTTACTATATATTTTCAATGTTACACTATTTGACAATGTGCAAGTATGTGGTACTGCGCAATATTTTATACTCCGCATATTTCTTCCTTGTTTGGTCATACATGAATATCTTTTTGTTTTCTTTGGCAACACCAAGTAGTTGGACTAAGTACTGTAAACTATTAATAACGTAATTAAAATGTTTGGATACCATGAGAAATATAATATTTCTATATCTCCATAACATTAGAATTACTGGCATCTAAACGGAGATTTATTTTATTATTTAGTGACGCAAATGTAATTGGTGCCCTTGTATAGTCCTTATATCCTTATATGGAATGCAGTGGGGTTTGTCATGACTAATAAACTAGGCAGTGCAATGCTGACTATTTCACTAACAAAATGTATTTTATAGAATTATCATTTATTTGATATTAATTATGGGATTTCTTCCGCCAAAACCCCCAATTACAGTAGTCACAAGATGCCAATAGTCGTAGTAATCGCGACAAAAATACGTATTTCAGCTGCCATATTTTAGTCACTGTCTCAGTTATTTTAGCTCATATTTTAGGCTCGCTCGCGTCTGTTTTCGTTGCAAAATTTTAAGCACTCTCTCTCTGTTATTTAAGTCACTCTCTCTGCTATATTAACTGCTATATTTAAGTCACTCCCTCTGCTATATTAACTGCTATATTTAAGTCACTCTCTCTGCTATATTAACTGATATATTTAAGTCACTCCCTCTGCTATATTAACTGCTATATTTAAGTCACTCTCTCTGCTATATTAACTGCCATATTTAAGTCACTCTCTCTGCTATATTAACTGCTGTATTTAAGTCACTCTCTCAGCTATATTACCGACATATTTAAGTCACTCTCTCAGCTATATTACCTGACATATTTAAGTCACTCTCTCAGCTATATTACCGACATATTTAAGTCACTCTCTCAACTATATTACCGACATATTTAAGTCACTCTCTCGGCTATATTACCGACATATTTAAGTCACTCTCTCAGCTATATTACCTGACATATTTAAGTCACTCTCTCAGCTATATTACATGACATATTTAAGTCACTCTCTCTGCTATATTAACTGCTATATTTAAGTCACTCTCTCAGCTATATTACATGACATATTTAAGTCACTCTCTCGGCTATATTACCGACATATTTAAGTCACTCTCTCAGCTATATTACCTGATATATTTAAGTCACTCTCTCAGCTATATTACATGACATATTTAAGTCAGTCTCTCGGCTATATTACCGACATATTTAAGTCACTCTCTCAGCTATATTACCTGACATATTTAAGTCAGTCTCTCGGCTATATTACCGACATATTTAAGTCACTCTCTCAGCTATATTACCTGACATATTTAAGTCACTCTCTCTGCTATATTAACTGCTATATCTAAGTCACTCTCTCTCTGCTATATTACCGACATATTTAAGTCAGTCTCTCGGCTATATTACCGACATATTTAAGTCACTCTCTCAGCTATATTACCTGACATATTTAAGTCACTCTCTCTGCTATATTAACTGCTATATCTAAGTCACTCTCTCTCTGCTATATTACCGACATATTTAAGTCACTCTCTCGGCTATATTACCGACATATTTAAGTCACTCTCTCAGCTATATCACCTGACATATTTAAGTCACTCTCTCTGCTATATTAACTGCTATATCTAAGTCACTCTCTCTCTGCTATATTACCAACATATTTAAGTCACTCTCTCGGCTATATTACCGACATATTTAAGTCACTCTCTCTCTGCTATATTACCGACATATTTAAGTCACTCTCTCAGCTATATTAACTGCCATATTTAAGTCACTCTCTCGGCTATATTACCTGACATACTTAAGTCAATCTCTCTGCTATATTAACTGCCTTATTTAAGTCACTCTCTCGGCTATATTAACTGCCATATTTAAGTCACTCTCTCGGCTATATTACCTGACATACTTAAGTCAATCTCTTTGCTATATTAACTGCCTTATTTAAGTCACTCTCTCGGCTATATTACCGACATATTTAAGTCACTCTCTCAGCTATATTACCTGACATACTTAAGTCAATCTCTCTGCTATATTAACTGCCTTATTTAAGTCACTCTCTCGGCTATATTACCTGACATATTTAAGTCACTCTCTCTGCTATATTAACTGTTATATCTAAGTCACTCTCTCTCGGCTATATTAAATGACATATTTAAGTCACTCTCTCGGCTATATTACCGACATATTTAAGTCACTCTCTCAGCTATATTACCTGACATATTTAAGTCACTCTCTCAGCTATATTACATGACATACTTAAGTCAATCTCTCTGCTATATTAACTGCCTTATTTAAGTCACTCTCTCGGCTATATTACCTGACATATTTAAGTCAATCTCTCTGCTATATTAACTGCCTTATTTAAGTCACTCTCTCTGCTATATTAACTGCCATATTTAAGTCACTCTCTCGGCTATATTACCTGACATATTTAAGTCACTCTCTCTGCTATATTAACTGTTATATCTAAGTCACTCTCTCTCGGCTATATTAAATGACATATTTAAGTCACTCTCTCGGCTATATTACCGACATATTTAAGTCACTCTCTCAGCTATATTACCTGACATATTTAAGTCACTCTCTCAGCTATATTACATGACATAGGTATTTAAGTCACTCTCTCGGCTATATTACCTGGCATATTTTAGGCTCTCTTTCTGCTATTTTTGCTGCCATATTTTAGGATCTCCAACGGCCATTTTAGCATTTAATTTGATGACTTTAACATTAGGTTGTAAATTGCTGATATACAAGGTATCAGGTATCTTCTCGTAAATGTTGCTACAACACGTAAAATCCTCTTTAATATAACATTAATAATAACATAAAAAAACATAATAACATTCAATTAATACAAATTTAATTATTATTCAGTTAAGTTATGTGACCCAACATTTAGGTATGCATTCACGGAATTATGTAAAAAAAAGAACTGAAAAGCAACTCTGCACCCAGCTGATGGTACCAGCACTTTATACCATTATTCACATTATACCAAGTCGGGAAATGATATTATTTATAGAAGATATTCTTAAATTTAATTAATAATTTGAGAAACAAGTTAATCGAATGTGTACAACAAACTATAAGATTAGATGAAGGGCTAGTGGGATTGGTGATGCAGGATACAAAATTGCCACGCCCTACTAGGATCCCTTCTCTGTTGCCATAGCACTTGTAACCAAATGTCGCTCCACGGCTTGTTATATATTTAGTGAATTTCCCCGATTTCACTGGTAACACATGTTGAGACATACAGTAGCTGAAACTATTGACGCAAAAAACATATTATGAGCGGGAACTGTCTCCGGTTGACCCATCGGCATGGTTATTCTCTGTAAATGACGGTTTGGTAATTTAAAAATGTAGACAGTGACGCAAATTGATTGCAAGTGAAGTAAAGTTTTGTTTATAATTTTATATTGTTCTAAAACACCGCCACCGTAACCAGTTCCTTTCCCTTAATGTTTTAAATTAAATTAAACTAATTTTTAAACCCACTAAACACACGAGTTGTTGGTGTTTTTGGTCATTTTATGCCATTAACTCTAAAAATATGGAGGTGATTTGAATCAAAATTGGTTATCGAAGTCCTTTATTTGGTACCCAATACACGCACGCCTACACGGTAATATAGGCCTATATATTATATATATGGGTGTGTAAAATAATGATTTGATGCCCTACATGAACGAGGTAAAATAATGCGAATAACTTTTTGGTTCGGGACGTTAAAAGTATGAAGAATGGAAAACTAATATAAATAATTATATTGTATTGACTTTATTTAACTTTTAATGACTTTTATTATGAAGCCAAACTTCGTATTATCAATTATGGCGCCGCAATGCCCTAATACAATAAATCAAATTACTAATAATGAGTTTGACATTCGATTTACCTGCTAATAAATTTCCTATGAATTGCGACATTTGGTGCGACATTTACCTTTAGTAACATAAATTAATACGAGAAACCTACTCGGTATGCAAAATCCGCGATGTGGTACATTGTCATTAAGACCGTGCGTTCATAATAAATTCCAATTATTTATCTGTTTATCTATTAGGCAGATAGGGGGGGAAACTGGACGCAATAAAATTCATCCCTCTGCAGGGGAAATTCGACGCAAATAAAGGCTGATTGATTACTCTCAAAAATAAAACTGTAACCTCTTCTATAGTGTTTAGTTTATTGTTTTGGTTAAAATAACGTGCCACTGTAACCTGCTCCGGTATATTGAAAAATATCGAGACATGAAAAATATATTGTGTAAAAAATATCGCGAGTAAAAATATCGAAAGTAAATATGTCGATGAGCAAAAATAGTTTAATTTAATGGTATTTTTACTCGCGAGATTTTCTAAATTTCTTTATCTTGCGATATTTTTTCTATCAAAACTTGTACTCGCGATATTTTTACACTCAATATTTTTTTTTACTCACGATATTTTTAATTGCGATATTGATCAAGTCTCGATATTTTTTATCAATGCCAATGTTAAATTAGATTTTCGTATTTTGACTTTATAGTGTGATCGCTACAGCCTTCAATCATGTCAGTACTCTGCGTTGATACCACTGCTTAAAGCAGTGGTATCAACGCAGAGTACTAACTCCCATAAATGAGGTAATATCTGTGACTGCATATACCCTCTTACTAAGGCTATCTGGTCCTGTAAGGACCAGACCTGTTCTAGGATAGGGACGCTTTTGGTCCTGGATTAAGGACCCATATTCTTGGCTGCAGGGGTATATGGCCTGGCGAGGCTGATAGTGATCTACCAATGGCTGGTGAAGAGTAGTGATCTCATGTCCAATTTGAGTGCACTTCACTGCGACCTGCACCTGGCAGCAGGGGTAAAGGGCATGGCCTAAGTGATGAGCTGCATTGCCAATGGTGGATCATGTGCATCAGAGTATATATGGGTTATGGGCCTCATATCTGACTCCACTGCGACACCTACCCTGTGGAATGGCAAACCATGGTGTGGTATATGCCCCAAGAGCTGACTCGGTAAAAAGGCACCCCCAACCCCCACTATTGATTCCATTAGTAATGCAGAGGTGCGGCCATTAAAATCCAGTGGAATTACCGGACACAATTAGCCTCACAGGTGTCAGTTATCTCTTGACCAGCTGCCTGTCTCACACCCTCCTGGAGAGAGAGCGGCTAACAATTCTGTGAGTCCCTTTCTGAAATTACCTTTCTGGCCTAAACCCTGGATCACCAGGGAGGCCAGATTGTAATGTGGAGAGGGATTCTGGAATTGGAGGCTAGGTTGTAACAAAACTCACTTTTTAGCCCCAATCGTCTTGAAACTTATACAAAAGTGGTCATTTTCAATGTGAATACCATGTTAAAAATACCTTTTTTGAAAATATAAAGTGGAAGACGTGTCACATGGGCTCTAAATTTCAAAAAATATGACAATTTTTGATTTTTTCCCGCTTAGTAGTAGTTAGATGATGAGGAAGTGCATTAAGATGATGGAACTTGAAGAAATATTCAATAACACTCAGTTTTTCAAACAAACTATGAAATTTAACATAAAAAACGATGGAATCAAGTATCACATGTATACCAAAATCTGTGAAAAAAATGCACTTTTAATGATTTCTTATATACTGATATATTATTAAAATTATTCATTGTTTTTATGATATAATTGATTTATTAAAATTTCCTAGCAGCAAGACAAGATCTAATTAATTTTTCACGAGAATCTTGACAACTGACTTCAAGGGATACTGCAGTTATAACAGGAATAACACGTTCTACAGCCTGTGTATGACATGGGTAATTAAGTTCTAATGATGGATTTTCAAACTGTTCCCAAATGACCTCACTTGTGAGTTTAGACAGTACGGGTGGCGTTGTCACCTCAACTTCTGGCCAGTACACCATCTCAGTATAATCAGTTGTCATGAGATTAATTGATGGAACAGCAAATTGCCACACATTTGATTTATGTTTGCCATGGTTTTCATGAGTTTTAACAATTTGGCGTGCTGCTAGCTGACGAATGTATGGCCGTTTATCTACAATCATACTCAACAGAATGTTTTCAGGGTGAGCAAAGTACGAATTATGTTGCAAAACCTTATCCACAATAGCCTTGCAATCTGGATCAAGGTAGCGACTATATGAGATCATAGAGAATAGGTTAATGGAACCATCAGTGATGCGCCAATTCATCTTAATTTGAAACCAGCATGGTGCATACACCCTTAAAATAAATGTAACTACTTTCATCAACTCATTGGCAGGATCTAACTGGCTGACATACAACCGACAGACATGGCTTGCTAAGGTGAGCCAGCGTGAATGAGCCAATTTTCCTGAGTGAATGAGTGCCAATGTTTTATCGCAGTGTCCAGAAATTACAGCATTAACAATTCTATACAAGTATTTCTGATCCCAACTGAGTTTTTTTATTACTTTATCGGGAATCACCTGGAAGTCGGGTGATGGAATTGATTTGAAATCAACAATATCTAGTGCAGACAAATTTCCAACAATTTGCATGCCTATTACACCTTTAAAGGAATTTGGCCCATATGTTGTACCATCAAGATAAGTGAACAGGTGGCGGAATGGCTCAATAGCATGTAATAAACAAATTGACCATTGAATTGGTCTTTCAAGAAGAGCTTCTCCAGAAGTCGAATGATTCCACCATTACAACCAGTGTTCACATTAGTTCCATCACTCCCAAGAAGGTGTATATTATTCAGCTTATCCAATTTATCGAAATATGCAATAATATCACTAGCATAGCATGAGAAGCAGCTGTACCATGAGTAGGTACAACATGACCAAGGTATTCAGACCCTGGCTCTGAGATCAGGGCAACATGATGTTCTGAATGTATAGACTTCCTCCCATTATCATCAATAAATAATGTTGGATCATTACATCCATCAAAATATAACCCCTCTTTGCAGTGAGACTTGTTTACAAATTCATTTGTAATCTTGGATCTGATTGAGTGACATCCACAGATCAATTTCATTGAAGAGACTGGATTTTTACTAGAATGACAAACACTTCTCAGTGTTGCAGAAGAGATTGCTGCTGCAGCACGATGTGAAACACCATAACGATCGGCAACCAAAGCTACCTTAGATAGGGCTTTCTGTGAAGGGCCTATCTTTACACCTGGTAACTTTATCTTTAGTAAATCAGAATAAGAGTCATTATCCACATTAAACATAGACTCAGAATTACTTGCATCACTATCATAATTGATGTCAACAGATGGTGCATCAATGTCGAATAACTTGACAGATTTGGTTGGTTTATTTCTGGCCTCTTTCCTTTCAATCCGACGTTTCAATGCAGAGGAAACTGGTATATTAACAGATCCAATGAATAACTTTCTCTCTGATTTCTGATCATTCACAAAAGGCAAATCCCGAGGGTGAGTGTTCTTTAAATTAACAATATCAAACAGACATTCATGTTTCTCCTTTAAGTGTATTTTTCTTGATCACGGTGACTTATCTGTACCTTGTTAAATTTTGCCCTCACTTCATTTAAGTAACTTACAATCTTTTTAATTACTCCACTTCTGGTATATGTTGCAACTGATGCCTTTTGATATATAAGAAGAACAGCATCTGCAGTATGCTCTGCAACCAAACGAATTGCAGGATCTTTGCTGGTTCCTGTAGTAGCTTTATATTCCTGTTTCACAAACTGACTATGCCAAAGCAATCTTCAATAGTAGTAGGCAACTGAGTTTCAGGTAGCTTTGTAGGCAACCCATATATTTCTGTTATTGAACTGCGGCTTTCCATATTCGATTCCAATAAAAGTACAGTAGGTAAAAACGAATATTATATAAATATAATAAATCCGAAATTCAGAACAAGCCAAAGCAACAGTACAAAGGGTACTCTGACAGTGTAGTCTAGTGTCGTGAAGTCAAATAATCAAATAATCAAACCGCATATTATGTGATTTGGTATACCAACAACAGTTAAAGTTTTTGTCACAAAAGGGCCAATAAAAATATAGTTAAGGTTTAGTTTCTGTTTACTGTTTCTTGTTACAAATTCTGGTTTATATCAGTGAGTCTAACAATGCTTAACGCAATAACAAAGAAATACTGCAGCCATTCCATTACCTATCTACCAAACATATCAACAGATAGCCTATCAATATCCCAGACAGAGTGTCAGACAGGTAAATTACAGGGACTTTACACTTCAGTGATAAATACTGTACTTGTAATTACTGTTATTAACAAAGTATGCATAAACCAAACCAGACAGTCTGTCTGCAGTACTTTCACCTACTGCACAGCACAGAAATTAAAAATTACAGCCTTTTATAAAATACTACCGGTACCTACTCTACTACTGACTGAAAGTACAGAACTGGGTGAAGTGGAAACAGCTGAATGTAAATTCTGAAATCAAATGATAACTGCTGAATTATATCCCTAATTAATAAAGTAGAAGGCCTACTGGTGTACTGCACAGTATACCAAATGCTTTTAGAACTACAGTAGTAAAGCGCTCCCTAAAATACATAAATTATTTAGTTATTATGATTGCATTAAGTGTAATCTTAGAATAAATTACTCGGCTATTTACTTTGGTTAAACATCAATTATATCATAAAAAAGTAAAATTTTCAGAATTTTGAGTACCTATGTGACAAATGATAACCTGGTAACCATGTAGAAATTAATTATTTGTTAGAAAAAACAAACAATCACCGACTAATACTTTAAGTTCGAGGATCTTACTTCAATGACTTGTCACACATGTGGGAAAATATCAAAAATTGTCAGATTTTTGAAAATTTAGACCTCATGTGACACGTCTTCCACTTTATATTTTCAAAAACGGTTTTTTAATATGGTATTCACATTGCAAATGGCCACTTTTGTGGAAGTTTCAAGATGATTGGGGCAAAAAACTGATTTTTGTTACACCCTATGATGGAGGCGACTCTCATGTTCCACCCCGACCAACCAAGCCCTTGGTAAACCTGGGGTAAGTTACAAGACTAGCCTCAGTTGACACCCTAACACTCGGGTCCCCAATGCGACAAGGTGAGCTGACTGCCTTGGCAAATAAGCTTTATCTTAGCACAGTGGGTATTCAAGAGCACCGAATTTGACAGATAGACAATCAGGTATCGCAATGGTACCATTGGGTGTAAACTGGCTCCAGGTAGTTTACTGCTGGCTTGCCGCTTCAATACTGCTAGACTAACCATTGTGTCCAAACTACCTGTCAATGGGTAGTTTACCGCTCATGCATTGTTGGATGTGAAAGGGGCTTGAAGTCGTTCTGATTGTGTGCTATTCTCCAACTAGTGTTGCCCCAGTAGAGGAGTTGGAAAATTTCTACCACAATCTACAAGCAGTTACTGATGGAGTGGATCAGCATGCATTCTTATCATTCCTGTGAGACTTTAATGGGCCCATGCGAAGAATACCAGACTTACTGCCGTTATATTTCACTTTGCAGTTACCCCCATGTGAAGAATACCAGGTTTTCACCAAAAACACAGGTTACAGAAGGGCTGAATCTAACCAAAACAATAAACGAAATAGAATATGTACAGGTTATAAGACAGAAATAAGCGCTATAAAACACTTAATAAAGATAAATTAAAAAAATTTTAAATCTTCATATATAAAATTCCAATAAAAAGTCGACCGAAAAGTGAAATCCTGGTATTCTTCACATGGGCGTTAATGCAAGTCTGCATCAATCACCTACATCGCATGGGTCTACAACAGCGATAGTGTTAACCTATATTCCATCCATCTTCAGGATTTCATCTCTGGAAATGGATTGTTTTTGGCTCGAACCCAGTTCAAGAGGCGAACTGGAAAGCTATGGACCCAGTGGTCACAAGACCCAGATAGATATTCTGTTTCGTAGGAAATATCTCTCTATACAAGACTGTACTGCATTTACACTTCGAACCTTCTCCAGTGATCACTGCATTATTGTGGCCAAGGTAAGACTTAGTCTGCGCGCTAGCAGAACAACGATATCTGCATTGCCATGGGATGACTGGTCCTCTCTGTTGCAACAGCCCAGTGTGAGATCCAGCTTCACACAACAGCTGCACAACAGGTATGAGGCTTTTGCCTCTGAGGCGGCAGATCAGTGCGAGGGCTATACTGCCTTCACAAAAGCAGTTAAGTTAGCAGCTGCACAAACAGTTCCTGTATGCCCTCGAAACAGGAAAAAGGTCCCCTGGACTGAGAACAAAATTCGGAAATACAAGGCCTTTCATGCAGTCTCTCGCTCACATATGTTCACCTGATGAAATTATTGCAGCAATCAGATCAGTATACGATGGTTCAACGACATTTGTGTCTACTGTCCATGGTAACACAGAACCATTTGAAGTGTTACGGTGAATCTATAGTCCCAGAGAGACACTTGCATAATTCTTATGCAAGTACTATGTTCTATACATGTCCTTAGATCATCATAATGATAACTCCACCTAATGGCTCGACAGAAGTCGAGGAAATCCTGCCAAGTACCTAACTGATCTAGAATTTGCTAATGACTTAGTAGTACTCTCAGAATAACTAGAGGGAGCCAAATGGCACCTCTTTTGATTAGAACAGGTTGCATCTGGTGTTGGTTTGTTTGTTAACTCCAAAAAGACCAAAATTTTGGCAGTCAACTTTGAAAGTCCGAAGCAAATCTCTGATAGGATGAGCATAAGCTCAAAGGATGGTATGCTTGAGCATATGGATGCCTTCTGTTACCTAGGATCATGGATCCGGAAGTCAGGTGGAACCTTCAAATACGTAAGGGAAAAGCATGG
>JAUCBJ010007332.1:0-21595 GCA_032718475.1 Nemertoderma westbladi
ATTAAACGTTTCGGCAATTTCTTTAGGGTTGGAATTAATTTTGGAATGGATATTTGTTTTAATGATTAGTTTCTTTGGGGATAATTTCGCTGAAGATTTATGAAGTACGGAGTTAATAACAGTCCATGTTTTACGGATGTTGTTGGAATTTTGTTCAAATTGCTTAGAGTAATATTTTTTTTCAGCAGCCCTAAGTGTAGATGTTAAACGATTACGGTAAGAATTGAACAGCAAGCGGTTAGTTTCAGTTTTATTTTTTATGTATTTACGGTACAGTTTTTCTTTAGTTCGTATAGATTTAAGCAAATTCTCAGTTATCCATGGGTTGTTGGGACGTGTTTTATGAGTATAAGTTTTCAATGGCAAGTGATTGGTACAAATTTTTATGAGGTCCTTATAAAAATGTTCAAATTTTAGCTGAATGGGAATAGAATTGTCAGTGTAACTCCAGTAATCGTTGGTTTTAATATCCTGTAAAAAATCTTTTTCGTTGAATTTTGAAAAGTCGAAGCTCGTGTAATTCTTAGGTTTATTAAAGATGCAGTTGAATTTTTGCAGAACAATGAAAGTTGCACGGTGGTCGCAATTCCCGATTTTACAGTTAAAGGTTCCAGCGTTTGAGACAGAAGTAGTAATGTTTGTGATAATGTGGTCAAGTAATGTTTCGGAATTACGTTTTGGGTCGATTCGAGTAGGGTGGTTGAGTATTTGTAAGAATCCGTAAGAGTTGAGTAAATTAATGTATTCTTTCTGGGTATTATTGTTGCTAGTTTTCAGTAAGTCAATGTTAATATCTCCAGTAATAATAGTGTCACAGTTATTATTAGTAAGTTTAGTAAGATTAGTATTAAGTAAAGTATTGAAGTCGGTCGGTTTAATCGCGTCAGTGCGGTAGATAGTGCCTATGATAAGATATTTAGTACCAGGTCTAGCAATTCTAATCCATGAGTTCTCGAGCCCCGGAATTTGGAACTCGGGACACTCAGACATTTGTAAAGACTCGCTCACGTAGATAGCGGTGCCACCGCGCCTTGTATTTCCAGTCTGGCGATTAGTAAGAATCGGACGGTCGTGGTAGCCATTGAATTTAAAAAGATCTAACGGGGTATCACAGTTAAAAAAAGTTTCAGTAAAGGTTAAAATATCGAATTTAAAGCTTAAGGTATCAAGAAAAGTGCTAATGGCACCGTAATTAAAGGGTAAGCTACAGCAATTTAAGTGTAGAACAGAAAAAGAGTCTTTATAGTTAGTGGAAGAAAACTCAGACTGGAAATATTCGGCAGTGAGCGACCCCTTATCAAAAGCTAATTTGGTGACGTTTTGATCGGGATCAATGTTTGAAAAAGTTTGGTTGAAGTTTTGGGACTCACTATCTAGTGGTGTTTGTGGATATGTATTATTATTTGAGAATATGTCTTCATCTTGATTAGATATGTTAGAGAACGGAAATGTAGCAATTTGACAGAAAATACACAAACAATTGTTGACATTTTGACATTTTGTTTAAATGTGAACCGCATTGGTGGTGAAAAATTGACTGGCATAAAGAACACGAAAAATGGCAATCAGCTGCCGAAATAGTGGAAAAGCAAAAAGCACAGTTAATGGGGACAGATATGCAGGGGGATTGAATACTCGTATTGTTGGCGGATACCTTTACCAATGGCCAGGCCTACAATAGGACAGTTGCTGGCAATAGTGCGAAAAATACCCTAGCCCCCTTCGATATATATAAAAATGGAATAATAGGACTATTCCAATGGGGGGGGGGGGGGGGGGGGGAGCTAAGTTACCGTATACTGTAATCCTATTAAAAAAGCAATCTTTATTTTGATTTGACATATTTAGTGTGTTCAAAATATTAGTTATTATGTTATATAACAAGATTAAATGAATTAGCCGTGAAGTGTTGCATCCAAGCTTTCACCATCGTCATCCTCGGTAACCGAGTGAACAGGTTGAGATTTGGGGTCAGAGACACTATCTCCCAGTACGGCGTAATAAGATCCGGTTGCCAAAGAATACGAATTTAGTGCTGCGTCAGCCCGAGAAACGCTACGGGTTGTACGAGGATTCTCCACAGACTGTTTCTTTTTAGGTTTAAGTTGGTAGCCACGGGGACGAGACTCTCTTCGAATTTCGTCGATGCTAACATGTGACGTAATCTCGATTGGAGTCGAATCCTCGGTTGGTCTGACAAGAATCTTCCCATTGGATGAATAGGCAGCGCAGACACGACCTTCCTTCTTAAGTTGGATGGCTTTCTTAAGAAGTGCTACACGGGGTGCACGGGGACCATCCCTCCGACATGGTCGGAGGGATAGGTACCCTTATCAAACTCCGATTTATGGGAAAAAATATGGAATCGCGTGGTATGGCGCAAAAAACGAATAATAATAGGGCGATGTTTAATCGCCCCTGGATCGGAGCGACCGATTCGGTGCCAAAGATCGACTTCGAAAGGATCGATTGAGCAAAATGACAGAATTTTCTTAATAACAACTTCGTCGTTTTGCCGGTTTGTTTCGGGAACGCCGTGTATTAAAACATTGTTGCGATGGCCGTACTGGGTGAGTATATCGTTGGCGCGTTCGATATCAGCGATTTTTCCCTTCGAATCATCAACTTGTTTAGCAAGATTTACGTTGTCTGCGCGTAACTGAATGTTTTCTTGTTTAAGATCGGACAAAACTTTAGTGAGCGATGGAGAGCCGTCCGATGGGTTTAGTTGATCGTTTATGCTACTAAGACTTTTGGAGATATGATTAAGAGTGCGCTCCAGCGCATCCATTCGCAGTTCTAAACTCTTGGGACCCATTATACGGTACTATAACAGTATAATATGTGTAGGAATGTAATTCGCAAAGGTTGAATCGCGGAACTGAAGTATAGAAATATCCAGTAATCATGAAATTCAGGCAGATTGCAGATTGATGTAGGCCCTTTGGCAGGTTATCAGAATATACAGGTGTACCGGTACATTGCTGACAGTGGTAGTATTATAAGGTTGTAGTATTATAGGTCATTCATTATAGGCTTCCTTGCAAAGTTTTTCAATTATAACTGATTGTTCAATTTCGTCGGTCAAACACCTGTTTAATTTCATCTGGATAAATTCCTTCAAATTTTCTTGAGATTGCATGAAATTTGAAACGGAGATAGTTTCATGCAACTCCTGGGTGGGTGAGTCAGAATTTACATTTTTTGCTCTCATTCATCAGCTACAAGCGTTTAAAAAACGTGTCTCTGTCGATATTTCACCATTTGCACTTTATACCGCAGTTATTCTTCAACCTTATGTGATATACTACTGTACTATACTACAATACTGCTAGAAAGCTGGCCAAGCAAGGATTCCAAATATGTACCACAATCTCAATTTTGTTAAAAAAGGGCCCGGGATATTTGCGTTCAAATGTTGCATAGTTTTGCACCTTTACGAGGCTATTATATTCCATATAATGAATAAACACCATATTCTGGAACATTTTGTTTATGTATTAATAGCTACGTAATAGTATGATTAAAGAGGTATTGCATTGTTGCCCAGCTCGTATTGGATAAACAAAATGTTCCAGAATGTGGTGTAAATAGAATAAATGGTCTCGCAGAGAGGTGCAAAACTATGCAACATTTGAACGCTCATACCTTGGCTATTTCTTAACGGAATTCAGAGTGTGTTACATATTTGGAATCCTTGCATGGCCAGCTTTCTATCAGTACCAACAAAGCACAATAAGATTGAAGAATAACTGTAGTGTAACTGGAGAAATAGCGCCGGAGACACCTCTTTTAAACGCTTTTAGCTAAAAAAAAAAAAACACAAGAAGAAGGTGTGAGATATACTAATTAGTAACAGGATTTACATTCAATTTAGAGTGACTTAATTACAATATTAGCTAGTTGAATGCAGTGGATGTAGAGTGTTGTATTTATTCAATGATTATAGGATCGGAAAAGTTCAAACAGCTGAAATTATTGTTTGTGTACAGTAAATATTTTGCGTAGGATATTGGTGTGTGTTTTATTCAAAGAGTTTATTACAATTTCGTTGTTCGTAGAATATGATTTCACTATAGTAAATTATTGTTCAAAGTAAATCATTAATAAAGTATCATGATTTCAAAGTATTTGTTTTGTACATATATCTAAGTACATATATCAATTGTTGTGCGAAACACGACAAAGTGGTGACCCGGACGAGATGTCTACATCAAGATCTCTCAAATCAAAACGAGGTGGACACAGATCCCACGTGACAACTCTGTTGAAGGAGGTGGATGCTGTACTCAAGGGACCATCATGGACACGAAACGAGATAAAGGCTATGGAAAGTGCTTGGGCGAGTCTAGTGTGTAAGTTGACAGTCCTGTCAAAGCTAGACGACGAAATAGTGGACAACATTGTCAATGAAAGTGGAGAAAGATACGATGATTAATTTCAGGCCCAGGTAGATAAAGAAATTGCTGAATTCAGTAATTATCAAAGGTCAGTAAACTCAATTATTATAGACTTAGATAAATACTACTACTACTACTATGATCGGCATGCTGCATTGCAGCTGCATTTTTAAGAATGCTGTGCCGGCTTGTCAACAAAATTGCACCGCCACAACTCCCTATCACCCATGACATTTGCTAGATCATTGTATTGATGTATCGATGTATTGGTACGATTTAGACTACACAAAATAGCAAGATATTTCTAAACCTTTCTTACGTATTCGGATTCAAGATAAGGATAAAGATGTACAACGCATTTTATTGGTAAAAGATATTAATAATATAGACATTAATAACATCGATGTGCAAATGTACCGATATATTGTTGTAATTTTCGGGATGATTTCATCAGTTTTTCTTCAAGGTGCCACAATCAGTTTACATTTAAATCGACAGACCCAGCAGTATCCCATAACAACAGACAAGTTAATAGACGATATGTACGTCGATGACTTGACATCATAAGTGGAGGACATAATGTTGAAGAAGTGTTACATTATTTCTATAGAGATTGCAAGGAACTTATGATGAAAGGAGGTTTCCCGCTACAGAAATGGATTTCAAATAACTCAGAGGTACAAGATATCATAGACAGGGAAGAGAATATAAAGACGGATACAAAACAGAATAATTTTGAAGATGATAGTTCGTACACAAAAATCACACTAGGAAACGAATTTGTCGATACAACAGAGGTCAGTAATTCTCATGATATAATAAAATCTGTCAAGGTGTTAGGCCTTCAGTGGTTAACAAAGGCAGATGTATTTACTTTTAATTTCAACAACATAACATCAACTGATGTAGAAAACATGATAATAACAAAGAGAGATATATTAAAGGATGCTGCTAAAGTATTTGATCCGTTGGGATTTTTAGTACCCTATACAATGAATGCCAGATTAATAATACAGAAAATAACAAAGAATAAGTTAGAATTGGACAAAGAAATAGATGTGGAATGTCGAAAGGAGTGAATTGATTATTTTTATCCGGCTTGAAAAAACTTTCAGGAATCATAATTCCCAGACAATATTCATTGCAATTCCATGGAATTACATTTCTTTGGAGATGCGTCCAAAACAGCATGCTCAGCTTGTGTTTATTTAAGATGTGAATATAACAATACAGTGAATGTATCACTTGTAGCATCAAAGGTTAAGGTGCCCCCTATTGAAAAAGAAAATAAAAAGGGAATGACAATTAGCAGAAAGGAATTATTAGCTTCATTAATTGCTTCACGACTAGGAAATAATATTTACAATGCAATTATGAGCTCCAGTTACAGGAAATTAAGGATTTCAGAAGTTTTTGCTTGGTCTGATTCACAGAATGTATTGTATTGGTTGAACAATAATAAAGAATGGAAAGCATGGGTTTCATATCGTTGTGATAGAATTAAATCACTTATTCCAGTAGATAAATGGAGATATTGTCCTACACTTTGTAATCCAGCTGATTTACCATCAATAGGAGTAACTTCAAACGAGTTAATAAATTCACAAATATGGTGGTATGGGCCACATTTGCTTCATATTAGCGACAGATCACAATGGCCAAGTCAGAAAAATTGGTCTCGGTTAGACCCAGGGAGGGAAATATTAGCAGAAGCTAAGATGACATCAGTTTGCCTAATTACGTCAACATTCGATAATATAAGCATTAGTAACGTCTTAGATATCAAGGGGTTCAGCTCTTTTGCACAAATTAGATTAATTCTTGCTAATGTTATGAGATTCATTAACAACATGAAAGCAAACATAAATAAAAGCACAGAGAAGCTGAAAGTTGGTGTGATATCGGCAGAGGAATTAGAAGAAGCAGAGATCATGCTGATTAAAGATGTACAACAAGAAAATTTCATTGATGAAATTAAGTATCTTGCAAATCAAAGTCGAAAAAGATATTTGAAATGTGCAGATTTAGTTCACTCATTGAACTTAAAAATAGATGAAAGAGGCCTGATAATTTGTAAAGGTCGTATCGATATGGCCAATGTTTCTTCAGCAGCTAAATCACCTATTATTTTACCTTGCAGGAAAGGAATCACTTGACTAATTTAATTGTTCTTTACAGCCACAAAAGTTTGATTCACTGTGGACTTCGTGAAACTTTATTAGATATCAGGGGAAATTCTGGATCCCGCGAGGACGTCAAGTAGTGAAAAGAATAATTTCAAACTGTAACTTATGCCGCAGGTATTTGGGGCCAGCATACAAGGCACCACCGCCACCGCCTTTACCTGTGGAACGAGTAGATGACAAGAATGCTCCATTTACAATGGTGGGGGTTGATTTCACAGGTGTAGTGACTACTACTACTACTAGGATCGGCATGCTGCATTGCAGCTGCATTTTTAAGAATGCTGTGCCGGCTTATCAACAAAATTGCACCGCCACAACTCCCTATCACCCATGACATTTGCTAGATCATCCGCATCTTTAAGGCCAGTGTCCTTTAAGATGCGTCTCAAGAAAGTCATGGGCTGTCCACCATGCTTATTTACTCCATGAGGCTGCCAAAGTACAAGATTATGCACTGGCTGGTCCTCACGGCGAAAGCAATGTCCTGCAAAGCGGAGGCGATTTTGTTCTAGTGTCAAGCTTGGGGGAACCAATGAGACACCTCCAATGTTATATAGTGTCTGGTTGGAGATGTGTGCATTGTACTTGACACAATGTACCCGGCGTAGCATTCTTGTGAATGTGCCATCCAGAGATTTGGTGTCCTCAGCAGTTAGAGCCCAGCATGGACTCCCGTAGAGGAGTACTGGAACTACTGCTGCTCTAAATAATCGGACCTTAAGTTTCCGATTAATTCTAGGTGACTTCCAAATCCTGGAAAGCCTATTCAAGGCTGCCCATGCCTTTCCCTTACGTATTCGAAGGTCGTGGTGTAGTGACACTGGAGTAACGAGAGCAGTTCATTTGGAGGTTGTATTTTGACTTACAACTGAGGATTTTATAAATTGTTTGAAATGTTTCATAAATAGAAGAGGAATACCTTATCTCATAATTTCAGATAATGCAAAGTATTTTTTAAAGGCATCAAACGAATTAGAAGCTCACATTAGATTATTCAAACGTTCAGAAGTGCAATCATATTTGGCATCACAAGGAATAAGGTGGAAAAATAATGTGCCACTCGCCAGCTGGTGGGGGGATTTTTTGAACGACTGATTGGGTTAATTAACGAAGAGAATTCTCAAACGAGCTCTAGGTCGAGCTCTAATAACTGGTAGAGAACTAATCAATGCTGTGGCTACAGTTGAAGCTATACTTAATTCCCGTCCACAAACTTTTTTGTATTTTGTATTTTTTGTATTTGTAGGTTGAAACAAATCCTCTAACACCAGGAGATTTCATCATAGGCCGCAGGTTAATGACTTTACCAGATCCCCGAATCAGATTGACAACCGACATACCAAATCCGGATCGCAAAGCTTTCATGAAGAGATATACCTATCAAGAACGACTTAAGAACGACATATGGAAACGATTTCGGACGGAATACTTAATAGAACTCAGGGAGTTTCATCGATCAACCCGACGAAGTGATCATCCATCGATAAAAATCGGCGATATCTGCCTTCTTCGTGTCAGTTGAAGTGCAGCGCATCATTCTGGGAGAGACGGACAACCGAGGGTTGCTGAAATACGAGTAGCAAAGAGAGGAAGGCAAGCTACCAAACTACAAAGGGCCATTCAGTTCTTAATTCCATTGGAAGTAAAAGATGAACAAACTGAAAGTAAATAAATAACTGATAAACTTCTAATGATTTTATTATAAATAAATTCATATAGTAAGTAATAAGTTAAATTCAATTTTTGAAGTTGGTGTTGAGTTAAATTTCATTATAGTGTTATGGATTTCATTTAAGAGTAGATAATTATTATTGATTATGAATCAAGGAGGGGATGTTGTGTGATATACTAATTAGTAGCAGGATTTACATTCAATTTAGAGTGACTTAATGACAATATTAGCTAGTTGAATGCAGTGGTTGTAGAGTGTTGTATTTATTCAATGATTATAGGATCGGAAAAGTTCAAACAGCTGAAATTATTGCTTGTGTACAGTAAAAATTTTACGTAGGATATTGGTGTGTGTTTTATTCAAAGAGTTTATTACAATTTCGTTGTTCGTAGAATATGATTTCACTATAGTAAATTATTGTTCAAAGTAAATCATTAATAAAGTATCATGATTTCAAAGTATTTGTTTTGTACATATATCTAAGTACATATATCAATTGTTGTGCGAAACACGACAGAAGTTACGGCGGTGAGTTAATTATATTAACCCTTGTCTGAGTCCGCATCTCAGAAAAAATAATAGCTACTAATTAATGTATGGCTTAATTATAGCCATACATGTACGGATGTTAATATACCGTACATGCATGTATGCGTACGGTGAGCATGTACAGATGTACTGTCAGCATGTATGGTCAGCATGTACTGTCAGCATGTACTGCCAGCATGTACGGTCAGCATGTATCGTCAGCATGTATGGTCAGCATGTACGGTCAGCATGTACAGATGTACTGCCAGCATGTATGGCCAGCATGTACTGTCAGCATGTACGGTCAGCATGTATGGTCAGCATGTATGGTCAGCATGTATGGTCAGCATGTACGGTCAGCATGTATCGTCAACATATATGGTCAGTATGTACGGTCAGCATGTACAGATGTACTGCCAGCATGTATGGCCAGCATGTACTGTCAGCATGTGCTGTCAGCATGTACGGTCAGCATGTATGGTCAGCATGTATGGTCAGCATGTACGGTCAGCAAGTATTGTCAGCATGTATGGTCAGCATGTACGGTCAGCATGTACAGATGTACTGGCAGCATGTATGGCCAGCATGTACTGTCAGCATGTACGGTCAGCATGTATGGTCAGCATGTACGGTCAGCATATAGCCAGCATGTACTGATGTACTTTCAGCATGTACTGTCAGCATGTACGGTCAGCATGTACAGATGTACTGCCAGCATGTACTGTCAGCATGTAAGGTCAGCATGTACGGTCAGCATGTACAGATGTAGTGCCAGCATGTATGGCCAGCATGTATGGTCAGCATGTACGGCCAGCATGTACAGTCAGTATGTATGGCCAGCATGTATGGTAAGCATATAGCCAGCATGTACTGATGTACTTTCAGCATGTACTGTCAGCATGTACGGTCAGCATGTACAGATGTACTGCCAGCATGTACTGTCAGCATGTAAGGTCAGCATGTACGGTCAGCATGTACAGATGTAGTGCCAGCATGTATGGCCAGCATGTATGGTCAGCATGTACGGCCAGCATGTACAGTCAGTATGTATGGCCAGCATGTATGGTAAGCATATAGCCAGCCTTTCAGCATGTACTGTCAGCATGTATGGCCAGCATGTATGGTAAGCATATAGCCAGCATGTACTGATGTACTTTCAGCATGCACAGCCAGCATGTACTGATGTACTTTCAGCATGTACTGTCAGCATGTACTGTCAGCATGTAAGGTCAGCATGTACGGTCAGCATGTATGGTCAGCATGTATGGTCAGCATGTATGGTCAGCATGTATGGTCAGCATGTACGGTCAGCATGTATTGTCAGCATGTACTGCCAGCATGTACGCGGCCAGCATGTATGGATGTACTGTCAGCATGTAAGGCCAGCATGTACTGTCAGCATGTACTGTCAGCATGTACGGTCAGGTCAGCATCTATGGTCAGCATGTACGGTCAGCATGTACGCGGCCAGCATGTATGGATGTACTGTCAGCATGTACTGTCAGCATGTAAGGCCAGCATGTACGTACAGTCAGCATGTATGGCCAGCATGTATGGTAAGCATATAGCCAGCATGTACTGATGTACTTTCAGCATGCACAGCCAGCATGTACGGTCATCATGTACAGCTAGCATGTACGGTCAGCATGTACGGGCAACATGTACAGATGTTCTGTCAGCATGTACTGTCTACTACTACTAGGATCGGCATACTGCATTGCAGCTGCAGTTTTAAGAATGCTGTGCCGGCTTGTCGACAAAATTGCGCCGCCACAACTCCCTATCACCCATGTCATTTGCTAGATCATCAACATCTTCAAGGCCAGTGTCCTTTAAGATGCGTTTAAATAAAGTCATGGGCTGTCCACCATGCTTATTCACTCCATGAGGCTGCCAAAGGACAAGATTATGCACTGGATGGTCCTCACGGCGAAAGCAATGTCCGGCAAATTAAGTAACACATAAAGAAAAAAAAAACTACCTACATAATATAACATGTTTTGCGCATCGTGCTAATTCTAGAATACTTGGTGCAGGTGCAGATGGCACGAAGTACATAGTTATTTAGATTATCTATATGATTAAACAAGCTAGTGATTGAATTATACAGTAGATGAATGAAAAGTGGAATGTTTAAAGACCCTAAAGCTAAACTTATGCTTGTTGTTTCATCGTCAACAACTCTAGGGATGTTAAAGAAACGTCTAGCACAGTTTTTGCCTTTGACTGCAAATATTTCGCGTGAATAATACCATGCTTGGGAGAACCGGCTGTTCTCCAAGACAGAAATGATGTTCTGGCCTCGTCGTGTATCTCCCGCACAAAATCATTCCACCCAGGGATGTAGCGTTGAGAGGATGAAACAGATGGCTTAGATTTAATATTAACATTCGCACAAATAGATAGAGTATTAATTATAAAGTTGAAAATATTATCAATGTCTGTGCGATGCGATATAACACCACAGTGAGGATCCATACCGTCTAACAAATTATTATCAGTTACAAAGCAGTCTAATTTACTTTTTTAACTGAAAATACGTAATTATTTAGAGATGCAGGAGAAGTATTTTCCCAATCCAGTTTGGAACGCCTTGAAGAGGCGCAACTGGTACCATTCTGGGAAGTTTGCGGTGAAACCAAAACGTAGATTCTTGTATAGAGCTCCTGTATTTCCTACGAAACAGAATATGGTCTATCTGGGACTTGTCACCACTGGGTCCACTATGAGTCCATAGCTTTCCAGTTCGCTTCTTGAACTGGGTTCCAGCCGAAAACAATGCATTTCCAGAGATAAAACCCTGAAGATGGATGGAATTTCGGTTTACACTATCGGTATAGACCCAGGGCGATGTAGGTGATTGATGCAGACTTGCATTAAAGTCTCCCAGGAATGTTAAGAATGCATGCTGATCCACTCCACCAGTGTAAGCGGATTCAATTCCCTTCATTCTCCACCCAAAATGGTACCAGTGGCATTTTACCAATATAGTTGGTGATGCGAGATTACCAATAATTAATCTCGCCTCATAACCAACTCGGGGGGCGACACACGCCCTAAGCCACAGAGAGAGGTGAAAGGTCAAACCACCTCAGAGGGAGAACCCAGCTAGTCGAGGCTAGCAGCAGGGGGTAACACCTACAGGGAGTGCCAAAGTGAAAATTAGTATATAAGCCAATAGCGGGCAGGGAAGCATGTGGGGAAAGATAGAAGGACATCCATTGGGTAGCAAAGGCCAGAGTAGTGTAGAGGTGAAATCAATATGTATGTGTATCAATCATATAGTTACTCTGATTACTGATTTACCGGTCAGTTCATCAATCACACAGTTGCGGACCGCACTATGGCACAACGGCGAATCCGAGGTTAACCCCGAGGATTCGGTGTCGTCGGTTAGTAGGAACCCCAGTAAATGGGGGAAAATTAGTAGGACAGAGGGGCTGCGGGAGTCCGTCGCGACCGATAAGCCCGCTACATCCTCCGCAAAAGCAAGACGGGTGTTAGAGATAGATCTGGCGTGTCAATTAGACATTGTTGCGCTGGATCAAAAGGAACTGGAAAGGCAGTTAGATGAGGGAACTGCGTTAGAGAGGGAGAGAGAATTAGCGAGAGAGTGTAAAGGGAGGACCGAGAGGTTGGCGAGAAACTATAGGGAGCGGGAGGAGAGAGAGATGAGTGAGCGTAAAGAGCACGAGGAGTGGGAGGCAAGAGTGTAAAACGAGCGCAAGGAGCAGGAGGCAAGAGAGTGAACAAGCGTAGAGAGCGGGAGGCGAGGGAGACAGAATTAGCCAACCCGAGTATTAGGGAGGAAAGAGAGAGAGAGAGAGCGGGCAAGCGGATGCGGGATGATATGCATACCCGGCTGCAGGGGTTAATGCAGTATCAAGCTAAGCAAAACCGCCGGTTAGAACTGGCAAAAATGGGATTATCGGAGAGTGAGGCTGGTTCGTGTAGTATTTACGAGGAACCAGAAGTAATGGAAACCTTTGTTGATACCCCACATACAGGTACCAGATTACAGACCCAGGACTGGTGTGACCATACGGGCGGGGGGGGGGGGGGGGGGGTAGGGTAATAATAATACTTAGAGGGAGTTAATATTAATAGTACCATAATAGATAACCCTAATCAAACCTTTCTTGCAGGAGATAATGTTTTACCCGGTAATAATAATTCTAATTTAAATGTGCAAAATAATTTAAATAATAATACAAATAATGCCGAACAAAACAATTTAAATAATTTAAACAATAATTCAAATAATAATGCAATTAATAACGGGGTAGTAAACCAGGGCGAAATTATTAACGGTGCAATTAATACAAACGTAGGGGGAATAAGTGAGCCGGCCAATGAGAGCCAGCGAAGCCACGCAGTTGCGCAGGGAGGAGCGGGGGTGAATAAACCCACCAATGAGAGCCTGCAAGGCCACGCAGTTGCGCAGAGAGGAGCGGGGGTGAATAAACCCAGTGAGGGTAGAGATAACGCGTCGACTAGAGGGGGGCGGCGTGAGGAAAGGGGTGAGACGAGAAGTGACGGGTGGGGGGGGGCTATAGGCACCCCACCGCAACCAGTTAGTGACGGATGGGGGGGGGGGCTACAGGTACCCCACCAAGAGCGATTAGTGGCGAGAGGGGGAGGGACAGAGAATGTCCCACAAGCGTTGGTGGACAATGCGCACTGTGAGTTAAGTGAATCACGGCACCGGACGACAGAGAATAGTAGGATTGCGAATATCCCCAGGACCGTCCAACCGGGCAGAGAGAGAGACGTTGGCGCCGTGAGCGGGTGAGCGAGAAGACGTCGAGCCCAGTCGGAAGATGGAAGAAGAACAGTGGAGTTTATCCGGGAGGTCGAAGCGAGATCTCACGAGGAGGAACACTGCACTGAAGCGAGACGAAGTGAGGAGAATCGAAGGAGCGTTGCTACGAGCAACCAGAGGGGAAGGACGGACAGTGAACCATCGGTAGTCGGGATGGAGTCAGAGAGCCGGTGTGGTCGTACTCCAGGAGATTGCCGTCGCCCCGGAGAAACACAACCTGGTGAGATATGCCACACACTGGGAGAAGGGTATAGAATGTACCGGTATGAGGATAAAGACAGAAGAGGGGATCGAAGAGAAACTTCCCGTTGGAACGTAGCTGCCGATCGAGAATATGGCAGTCGCGGGGAGGACTTCTTGGAATATTCGAGAAGATTAAACTTCGGTCCGGAAGGACACAGGCAGACTGCAGGACATACTGTAGGCCTTACTGCACATACTATAGGCCATGCTTGGAGAGATAGTGTATGCGATAGGGTAGCGCGGACGACAGGATTAAACCCGGAAGTCGCGGCGTACATACCGGTCGGTAGGCAAGAAGTGGATAGGCATATAACGGTACCTGCATACCAGTATGACTATAACATGCAGGGATATAATATATACCCGGTTGAGGGGGATATTGCAGATAGATGGATGGGCCCCAATATATTAACATCAACCCCAGTACCAAACATAACATCGGTGGGGGGGGGGGGGGGGGGGCAGGGTGACATTCCCCCATTACAGTATCCGCATCCGCAATATAGGCAACCAAGTACATACAGGAACAAGAGAAAATTACAGACCACAAGAACAAACAGATTGTGCTATAGAGCGTCGGCAGATAGTGCACGCAGAGAGTTAAGGGATCCGTGGCACCCGACGGAGGGCAAGATGGGGGGGGGGGGGGTGGCAGAGAATTCCCCACCAGAAACAAGAAGGATTAGAAGAAGAGAGTGGGGAGGAAAGTAAGATGAGCTAGAGGGGGAAGATGGGAGAGATGCCTGATGGAGGAGTGCCCCTTAGGTTGCTGAGTGGTCCAATAGGTTGGACAGAGAAGGGTACGGACATGCCGACGTGTATGATGTATTGGTGTAGGTAGTTAGAGCAGAGATTAACATACGCACTTAGGGAACAGGTACACTGAGTTCGTCATGTGCGGGATCGAAAGGGGGGGTATGTAGGCATACCGTAGCCGAAGAGTATGGAGAGTGAGAAACCTGTGGGCACTGAGGGAATCAGGTAAGTGGATGTAAAGGAAGTAGATGTAGAGGAAGTAGATGTAGAGGAAGTAGATGTAGAGAAAGTAGATGTAGAGGAAGTAGATGTAGAGGAAGTAGATGTAGAGGAATTAGATGTAGAGGAAGTAGATGTAGAGGAAGTAGATGTAGAGGAAGTAGAGGAAGTAGATGTAGAGGAAGTAGATGTAGAGGAAGTAGATGTAGGGGAGCAGAAAATACATCAAAACGTGATATAAGAGGTAGGCCATCACTGACCGGAACAAATATTACTCTGTTCGACGACCCTCTTACCTGGATTGTACGAGCTAGAGGGGGAAGATGGGAGAGATGCGTGATGGAGGAGTGGCCCTTAGGTTGCTGAGTGGTCCAATAGGTTGGACAGAGAAGGGTACAGACATGCCGACGTGTATGATGTATTGGTGTAGGTAGTTAGAGCAGAGATTAACATACGCACTTAGGGAACAGGTACACTGAGGGCGTCACGTGCGGGATCGAAAGGGGGGGTATGTACGCATACCGTAGAAGAAGAGTATGGAGAGGGAGTAACCTGTGGGCACTGAGGGCATCACGTGAGGAATTGTGGGGGGTTGTGTATGGAGTGTACGGAGTCGTGATGGCGGAGAAACCATGAAACGGAGCTGTGGGTACTGTGGGTGCCACGTAAGGAATTGAGAGGTATGTAGGCATACCATAATAGTAGGGTACATATCGAGTACCGTAGAACCTGTGGGCACCGAGGGTGCCATGTAAGGAATTGAGGGGTATGTAGGCATACCGGAGTAGTAGGGTACACAGTACCGTAGAACCTATGGGCACTGAGGGCGCCACGTGAGGAACTGAGGAGATAGATAGGATAATAGCACAGGCAGGAGGGAATATAGATAAAATAAAATAAAATTAGGGCAATATTAGCACGAAGGAAAGAACAAGGTAGGAGGAAGGCCATTACTGAACGAAACTTGTAACATCTTGTTTAACGGCACTCACTTAATTGAGCCTTTGTAAGGCCCCACCAATTGGGTGAGCGCGGGAAAGTTCGTGATGGCGGAGAGGTTAGTAAAGAAGAGAAAGGCGGAGAGAGCATGGAACGGTCGGGACCGGGAGTGACGAGTAATATCATCTCCGAGAGGGGGGGTTAAGACGCATCATGTAGGCGAGGGTATAATATAATGTATATAATATATAATTATAATAATTAATTATTATATATAACTCGTATGTATATTATATAATATATACCATAGTCAAGTACAACCTTTTTCCAATTAGCTACTGGGACTGGGGACTAATTGACTAGAACAGCAGGACGAGACTCAGACGGATCCCACTGACATGATGTACACATGCGTGGGACCCGAGAAGAGTGTGGTCATTGAACAACAGGGCGGAGTTCAGGATTTATTGTGAAAGCTCATATCCTGCGGGATAAGAATCGTCCATACGGGCACTACTGGGATATGAGTAGGAGGAGCACTTGATGGGACCACAGGCATGGAGAGTGAGAGCAAAATGGGTTGAGTATGAGAGGAGTATGAGAGGAGTATGTGAGAAGTATGAGCAGGAGGTTTTGACATGTGAGGAAGTGAAAGGAGTGCGATTCAAGTGTGGGGAGCGAGCACGGAGGATAATGAGTCCCAAGGGACTGGTGAGAGAGGAAGGGACAACGAGGTCCGTGAGGAAGATTAGAGGAAGGTTAGAGGAAAATTGTGTGGAGACTGAGCACAACGGTCTCAAACAGAGACACCAGATACCTTGGTGCAACATAGCTCGTGATTGAACCAAGGATGGGTAGTAATAACAGACCCAGGGGGGGCGTTCTGGAAAGCCGGCCCCAAAAAGAAAACTCCACCCCACACCCAATATTAGATTGGGTTCCAGCGGAATTGAAGCGCACTTAAGGTTGATGGTATCTTCTTACCAGGAAGATAGCATGGGGGGGGGGAGTGTAAGCGGATTCAATTCCCTTCATTCTCCACCCAAAATGGGACCAGTGGCATTTTACCAATATAGTTGGTGATGCGAGAATACCAATAATTAATCTCGCCTCAAAACCAACTCGGGGGGCGACACACGCCCTAAGCCACAGAGAGAAGTGAAACGTCAAACCACCTCAGAGGGAGAACCCATATAGTCTAGGCTAGCAGCAGGGGGTAACACATGCAGGGAGTGCCAAAGTGACAATTAGTATATAAGCCAATAGCGGGCAGGGAAGCATGTGGGGAAAGATAGAAGGGCATCCATTGGGTAGCAAAGACCAGAGCAGTGTAGAGGTGAAATCAATATGTATGTGTATCAATCATATAGTTACTCTGATTACTGATTTACCGGTCAGTTCATCAATCACACAGTTGCGGACCGGCAATAGTTTTGATCGTCATTTCATATACTGCTGTCATTATTCTGTGTTGCAATTTCTATTATTATTTGTCATACATACTGTGCTATTATCACTGGAAACATTTACACCGAGAAACACAAACTTTGTTATTTTCCCGAATGGCCTTCGGCCAAAGATATTAGTTCAGCAGCCCAGCAGCGAAGTGACGCGTACAACCTTATCCGGTCGGGATCATAGAACTCAATCCCGTCACAA
Source organism: Nemertoderma westbladi (assembly GCA_032718475.1). NCBI lineage: Eukaryota > Metazoa > Xenacoelomorpha > Nemertodermatida > Nemertodermatidae > Nemertoderma > Nemertoderma westbladi. The sequence continues at coordinate 17,425 of JAUCBJ010007332.1, forward strand.
TCAGTAGCTGCTTGTGGATTGTGGTAGAAATTTTCCACCTCATCTACAGGGGCACCACTAGTTGGAGAGTAGCGCACAATCAGAACCACCTTAGGAAACTTCTTAGCCAGTCTTCCAGAACATGAGAACTGGCAACGGATGATGCGGTGAGAGATTTGGTCTATTTTGTCCAATGTTACATGTGCAGTTGGATTCATCAATAGACCAATTCCACCAATGCCACAATCATCTACTGATGCGAGGGCGAGTCGCCAACCGCCACCCATGTCCTTTATCAGAACCTCATCAGTCTGTCCAGTCTGCATTCGGTGCTCTTGAATACCCACTGCGCTAAGAGAATGCTTATCTGCCAAGGCAGTCAGCTCACCTTGTCGCATTGGGGACAACTGGTTAACTGGTTAACTAAGGATAGTCTAGTGACTTGCCTCAGATTCACCAATGGCTTGGTTGGTCAGGGTGGAACATGAGAGAAGCCTCCAACTCCAGAATCACTCTCCCCCTCACAATCAGGCCTCCCTGGTTATCCTGGGTTTGGGCCAGAAAGGTCATCAGGAAAGGGACTAACAGAATTGTTGGCCGCTCTCTCTCCAGTAGGGGGTGAGACAGGCAGCCAGTCAGGAGATAACTGATGCTTGTGAGGCCGATTGTGTCCGGTAATTCCACTGACGATGTTAGGACAATTGCGACCTGGACAATTGCGACCCGGACAATTGCGACCCGGACAATTGCGACCCGGTCAATTGCGACCCATGATTTTAGAAAAAATTGATGGGTCGCAATTGTCCGGGTCGCAATTTTCCGGATCCAGATAAGAAGACGTAATGTATATCATTGATAAATATCATTGTATATCATTGACAATTGCGACCCGGACAATTGCGACCTGGACAATTGCGACCCGGGCAATTGCGACCCAGACAATTGCGACCCATTATTTTTATTTAAAAACCTGGGTCGCAATTGTCCGGGTCGCAATTGTCCGGGTCGCAATTGTCCGGATCGCAATTGTCCGGACTCCTCCACTGGCCTGTAGTGGCCGGACCTCCTCATTACTAATGTAATCCATAGTGGGGGTTGGGGGTGCTTTTTTGCCAAGTCAGCTCTCGGGGCAAATACCACACCTTGGTTTGCATTCCACAGGGTGGGTGTCGTAGTGGAGTCAGATATGAGGCCCATCACCCATACCTACTCTGACGCACTTGACCCACCATTGGCTGTTCAGCTCATCTGCTGGATCATGCCTTGTACCCCTGATGCCAGGTGCAGGTCGCAGTGAAGTGCACTCAAAGTGGACATGAGAACACTCTACTCCTGACCAGCCATTATGGTAGATCAATATATGTCTGGCCAGGCCATATACCCCAGCAGCCAAGTATATGGGTCCTTAATCCAGGATCAAGGGCGTCCTTATCCCATAACGAAGGGGGTCCTAGTTACAGGACCAGATTTGCCCCAGTAAGAGGGTCTATGCATCCACAGGTGGCACCTCCTTTATGCTGCATGGAGCTGGGAAGTTTACTTGATCAATGACCTAGAATACCTGACCTGACATGAACTGTCAGCATGTACAGATGTACTGTCAGCATGTATGCGGCCAGCATGTACAGTCAGCATGTACGGATGTACTGTCAGCATGTATGCAGCCAGCATGTACAGCCAGCATGTATGGTCAGCATTTACAGCCAGCATGTATGGTCAGCATGTACGGCCAGAATGTATGGATGTACTGTCAGCATGTATGGTCAGCATGTACGGCCAGAATGTATGGATGTACTGTCAGCATGTACTGTCAGCATGTACGGTCAGCATGTACGGATGTACTGTCAGCATAATAATAATAATAATGATGCATTTGTATAGCGCCGAATTTACAACAATAGAAGTATGCTAAGGCGCTTACGTCACAAGCAATATAACATTAAAACTAGCAGTGCAAGTAGTACAGAAATTAAAAAATTATAGTCGTCACTAACAGATAAAACGTGCAGTTCGAAATGACTAAAAGTTATTACAATCGTTAAAAAGTGGAACATACAGTACAAATTGATATATATACTCGCCGTAAATGAAACGTACAGTAAAAAATATGTAATAAAAAAATTAATTAGCATAGTTAAAAAGTGTAGTTGACGGACGTACTGAAACAATAAAAACGAGCGATGGGGTAATAAAATGAACACAAACACTAAAAAACGCATGAAGAACAAATTAAAAGAAGTTTACAGTTTTTGGAGAGTTGATTGAATATCTAGAGTTGGAATAAAATAATTAGAGAGTTCATGTTTTGGAGTTTAATTATATGCAATTTCAAAAAGATGTGTTTTGAGTCGCTGTTTAAAAATTGTGGTGTCGGAAATCGAGCGGATATCTTTTGGGAGTTTGTTCCAGAGTCGTGGGGCGGCTACTGGGAATGCCCGGCGCCCTAGGGTTTGACAGTTGAATCGCGGCTCAACGAAAGTGAGTGTAGAGCAATTCCTTGTAGTGTTGTTATTGCGATTGACCCGGACAAGCATGTCAGATATGTAATGTGGTGCGTGACCTAAGGTGGATTTGTGGACAAGGAGAAGCAATTTAAACTCAATGCGTTTACGCACTGGTAGCCAATGTAATTTTTTGAGACTCGGCGTAATGTGGTCATACTTGTGAACCCTAGTTATTAGGCGGGCGGCCGAGTTTTGCACACGTTGCAATTTTGCTAGTTGGTAGCTAGACACCCCATAGAAGAGGCCGTTACAGTAGTCAATCCGACTTGAAATAAGTGAATGTATAACTGTTTTAGCGGACTTTTGGTCAAGAAAGTTGATGATACGGCGAATGTTATGGATGTGGAAGAACGCGGCATTACAAGTTTTGGATATGAATTTTCCCATGGTGAGATTTGGATCGAACCATGTGCCGAGGTTCTTTACAAATTTTGCAGGGCGTATTTTAAAGTTACCAACGTTTAGGTATTGTGTAGATACTTTAGAGAGTTGTTGAGGTGTTCCCAGTATTATAAACTCGGTTTTATCATCGTTTATTTTAAGTTTGTTTACAATAAACCACCTACGTATATCTGCAATACATCTCTGGAGGGCTTGTAATGCATCTGTTTCGTTGGATTCACTTGATGGCTGAAACGCATGGTATGTTTGTTTGTCATCAGCATATCCATGTAAGGCGATTGGCAAGTGGTTCTCAATGATAGTAAATAGACCCCGCCCGAAATTACTGAAATAGTGACAGGATAAGCATGCACCCTGGGGGAAGCCGTATTCCAATACGTGTTCTCTGGAATTGGAACCGAGAGTTGTTACGTGTTGGCGGCGCCCCCGGAGGAAGGATGAGAACCACCGTAGACATGTGCCGCAAATTCCCAGGTCAGATTTGAATACATGCAGAAGGCGATCGTGGTCAACGGTGTCGAAGGCGGAGCTGAGATCTAGAAGTACTAGAAATGTCACTTTTTTCTTATCCATGTTTATAAGAATATCTGATTGTACTTTAATCAGTGCTGTTTCTGTGCTATGAAATTTTCGATATCCAGATTCGTTGGTTGGCAAGGGATGATGTTCGTTTATATAGGGGAGAAATTGCGACACCACCGCTCTTTCTGCAATTTTTGACACGAAGGGCAAACCGCTAACAGGTCGGAAGTTAAACTTCAGAGTCGAGTCAAGACTAACTTTTTTTAGTAATGGGGAAACCTACGCTGTTTTCCAAATATCTGGGACTGTACCACTCTGCATGTACAGTGAGCATGTACAGCCAGCATGTATGGTCAGCATGTACGGCAAGCACGTACGGATGTACAGTCAACATGTACTGTCAGCATGTACGGCCAGCATTTACGGATGTACAGTCAGCATGTACGGATTGGATAGCTAAAAGTCAACTGAGGTGTTCTGGGAGCTGGAGGTTTATCATTTGAACAACTCCTGGGCCGAGTGACGAGAAAAAATCTTAAGATTGACCTTAAAATCAACTTGAAGTTCACCTTGAAAGTCAAGTTTTACCTTGACAAAGATTCTCTTGGGTTTAGTGAAGCGGATAACTCAAAGCAATACATGCTGTATTGTTAGTATTGTTTAGTGAAACTTGAAATTTTAATTCTCACCTTGAGAATTAAAGATGGACGACATCTTTGTTTATTTCATCAGTTGCCTTGGTTATGCAGCGAAACCCAGTGTGT